>DWQW01012632.1:0-10706 GCA_018249695.1 Heliconius erato demophoon | reverse complement strand
GGACAAAAGCGAAGCGAAAGACTTAATATAAAATATTGATAGAGTCTTTAATACAACTTCGCCGTAATTATAACGAAATAATTATTATTTAGAATATATGTTCTGAAATAATACAATAACATTTTTTTCCTTAAAAAAAACATATAACGAATTTGTACAAAATTCAGATTCCATTGTCATATTTTTTTTACGAGTATAAAACCATTTATATTGTTATCAAATATTCGATGACGAATACTCTGGATCGTTCATCACTCATAATATTATAAAAATGGTTTACTTCAATGATTCTATTTTTAACACATTTGACATTCTCTGTTATTACTGCCAATGCAGTGATGTTAGTACGTGTATGTTTTCCAATTCCAATTCAGCAATATATTTTCAATAAATAATTTCTACTAGATTTTTATTATTATACTAATATTTTTAAAATGTAAAGTATATATTATTATAGTATTGAGGTCAGTCGTAGCGCAGGGGCACAAACACGTAACGGTGAACACGACAGGTTGTGGTGATTGATATTTTATATATTTTTATTTCTTTGCTTTAATAGTAAGGCAAAGCGCGGCGGTGAAATTCGCCACTCCACACACAATGCCTTCAGAATTCAGGCGGAAAGTTGGAAACGGAAGCGTCTTAATGGGATCGGAGTGTCCTAACACTACCCACCCTCTTCCTACCTTGCTTTGTGTCAGATATAACGAACGATTTGACTGCTCTTTCTCTAGATCAGTTATAGAGTTATAATGTTTCAGTTAGCCATTTTGTTATTTACATCTCATCTCGGCGTTGAGTTCTACCACTCAACACGCAATGCCTCCAGAATTCGGCAGAAAGTGGGGAACGGAGTGTCTTAACACTAGGTTCCCTCTGCCTACCCTGCTGTGTGCGGAATACAGCGTGAAGCTAATTTTATTTTATTTTTTTTTATAACTATAGATAAATACTATATATAGCTCTATTGATAAAGAACCTAGTATTCTCATTTATTTAAATATTCAGAGGCCTGTTTTTCACAATGCGTTGTAAAAAATTAGCCAAACAGTATCACGAATGTATCGGACAGAAATAGTGGACAATAAAGGTTAAATGTAATCTGATCGTGGACTTTAACAATGCACTGGGGAACGACAATAGCGGCGATCGGCAACATTTTTTATCCTCTTCCATATATTCACGTTTAACTCCTCTTTAAATTAGCCAGAACGATATATGGTCCTTTTAAAAACGTCTGTCTATATATCTATTAAATAGATATATTATGTAGATTATATTTACGATAAGTTTTGGTAAATATAATCGACATATATGTATATATTACATTTTGATTACATAGAAAAAAACCAGATGTTCTAGATCTTATCATAAACAATAAACTTTTATATGTAACTCTAATATATATTCTATTTACTTAAATTGAGTATAAAATTGTAAGGAAAATTCCCATTTTATGATTATATTGACTGTTGTATGTAGAATTAGGACTGGTTAATAAATTTGAACGTATATATAGGAGATATTTTATATGAATAAATAAATTTATTTGTATTCATACTAGCGGCCCCCATATAGCTTCGGCTTGAGGTGTACAAATATTTATTTAATATTATTTAAGTGTATTTAAGGTATATTGGTTGATTATTTAAGTAGGATTACGCTGTTATACACTTAATAAATTGTAATTTAAATCTTTTGGGATTTGCTGATGCTCAGTTATTTCATATTTATTAAGAGAAGCATTAAATAGGCGCATATGACAAACGTGTGAATCCCAATCCCACGGGAATTCCGGAATAAAAAATAGATTATATATTGCTCCATAATTCCTTCTATTTGGGTTCAGCTGTTCCGCATTTTACCATAAACAACTAGCAAACAAAGAACTTAACACGTGTTTATTTTTGTTTTAGTTTCGTGTAAATAACTATATGCACTTGAAAGACGGTTATTTTGAAATCACACTGTAAATTTTTATTTATTTGTATACATGCAAAATGCTCATACGCTTAACAACTTCTGTTAAGGCCGCATTTTATTATTTCTTATAGTTTAGCTGGACTGTTATGGCTGTTCTTGTGATCAAGGATCTATTTTTTTATGTCGGTGGAAAATGCTTATTATATTTAAGAAATTTTCAGGCAATTAGTTATTTCTTATACTTCACCTGGACGGCGACGGTGCGGTATGATGTAGAATAACGTGTGGAAGTTTTCGAAATCAAATGTAGCCTAAATCCTGCCCATATCTTTTATTCAAATCTGTCCAATAGATCAGAAGATGTGTGTGTACAAACAGTCAAACAGATAGACAAAAATTCTAAATATAAGAGATTCTTGTACTATTATCATATCCTGAATTATATAATAAATAATAAATTATTCTAAATAATTTGTCTTTAAAAATATACATATTTTATACAACCTAAAAATATCTAATGTATATGCCTACGATATAATATTAAAAGTAACTAATATTCAGCTTAGTGTTTTCTAAACTATGCTTCAATATAGGCATTCGATTATAAATCGCAAATCCGATCTCGATACCGGTCGACGCAACCCCTCGGGTCAGTAATTAGTCGCCGCCATGGCCGCCATCTCGCGCATACGGTGCGTTCTAAAGCCCGACGTTCTATGAAATTGAACATAAGTTTAACAGATTTTTGGAATTTGAAAGCTAACATTCATTTATATTCCAATTCAATTTAGTCGAGTACCACTGTGTGTATGTGACTTTAGAATTTTATGCCTTTTATTATTGCATATAGTCGTATGAGACTGTCGTTCAATCAAAGCTATTTTTTTTTTAAATTAAAAATTAAATTAAATTAGCTTCACGCTGTATCCCGCACACAGCAGGGTAGGCAGAGGGAACCTAGTGTTAAGACACTACGTTCCCCACTTTCTGCCGGATTCTGGAGGCATTGCGTGTTGAGTGGCAGAACTCAACGCCGTGCTTAACCTCGACACCAGAGCGAAGAAATGGAAATATATATTTAAGTAAATATTTCATCTCCTCGAGTGGGGATCGAACCCACAACCAGTCGGTTTTACAGTCACACCTCGTGCCGCTGCGCCACGACCGGCCTCGGCGCCCTTTTATATCATATTTTTAAATATAATGTAAAGTATGAATTACATTTCAATGAATAACTCTTCATATTATGTGAATGTTGAAGCTTAACTAGAAACCTTTGACGGTTATTACTTGGAAGTGTAAAGGAATATTTTGTCTAAACACTGAATGAATACATTAAATAAAACATTACCATAATGAAAATACTGTTAAACACTTTGTTTAGTCTGTTTATAATTTATAATATTTATATACAGCTTATACTATATAGGATGTATAAAAAATACAAATAACTTCATAAATATTAAGTAATTAAACATTATATTGCCTCATGTTTAATAACATGTAAATGTAAAACATTGTAAAACATCGTGATGTCTAATAAAGTTTTTATAATTAATATTAACTGTACATATTTAATAAGATATTGCTATTGGGCAGTAATTTTACTAATTTTTAATAATTAGAGGCCGGTCGTGGCGCATGGGGCACAAAGTGTGAAATTAAATATTTATTTATATTTTCATTTCTTCGCTCTGGTGTCGAGGCAAAGCGCGACGTTGAGTTTCGCCACTCGCAATGCCTCCAGAACTTGGTGGAAAGTGGGGAACGGAGTGTCTTAACATTAGGTTAAGTGAAAAAGTTAAAAAAAAGTACGGACTACGTGTCTGTAGTGCTTAGTTAAAATTATAAAAAAAAAAAAAAAACATTAGGTTTCCTCTGCCTACCTTGTTGTGTGCGGGATACAGCGTTAAGCTGATATAACTTTAATAATTAGGTAAAAGGGTTCATATCGAAGAATAAATATTCAAATAATAAGTAAACAGTTTAATCATTTATAGATAATTTTGACTTTTAAATAATATAAACCGCATAATATATTCCGCATACAGCAGGGTAAAACGAAATAACCCACAGTTAGGACACTTCGTTCTTCACTTCTCGCTCGAAATCGTAATTTTATAGATTCCGTTTTTATAGATTCCTTGGAAGTGGTACTTTACTAGCTCCACATTGCCTACTAGGTTTCCAAGTTCACCGGATAATTAGGAGTGGTTAGAGTAATTTATAGCTATAATTTAATACTATTAATCCTATCTCATTAGCTTAATTGAATGTGATTGACTATTAAATATCTCAAACCATTTTTTATAAGTAAAGTAAAGAGGTGTAAGCGTATTTATTAAGCAAAAGGTATCATGCAGGATATTTTTAGCTCATATAATTATAAGCATAATCAAGTTTATGTTTTAAGCACTATTTTCTACATAATAGCGTATAATAATAGCAAACTCATTTCAAAAGGCTGTTTCTAACATTCAAGCTGTAATATTCAACCTTATATAAAGAGGAAGAATGACCGAAATTAAATAAGTCATTTTTGAAACAATTTTTAGAATTATGTATAAGCAAATTTATGTTTAACTTCAAAATACAGAACTCCACAATAAGTATTATAGGTACATTGGTCAGTACGTGCATTAAAATAACTATAATTATACTCACAACTTCACGAGAAATCTTAACTGCATGCTGTAGATATTTTTGTAAACTGTAAAAACATAAATATTTTTAGTTTAATTTTTAGTTTAAATGTAAAAAATATATTTTTTTAGTTTAAAACTCATATAGCAAAAGAGATATTAGTAAAAACTACTCACTGGCTGGCTCTTACTCATAATGTCAGTGAGTCACAATCAATGCAATGTAAAGTTGGCTATTTGTATCATTTAAGAATCTTTATTCTATAACAAAACGTGGCTTTGTGAACGGATGTCGCGCCACTGACTCAGTTTTGCGAAGACACCTCAACTTCGTAACTTTCAAAATGGCGGAGGAAATAATCTTGAAATTTGTGTGTAAGAGTGAATGACTAACATTAATTAATTTTAACTTTTTTGTTGTTATACAATCAATAAATATTATGACAATATAATATATATTGTCATAATATTCATATTTGACCTACATAATTTATTTGCATTATGTTGAAAGTAGAAAGTATATAGGTATTATATAAGTACCTATTATGTAGAGTATGAATAATTTAATGCATTTGACATTGCTTCGAAGAGTTTTTTTTTTATTTAACGTCTTCTTAAATTTATGTTTTAGTGCGAATAAAAAATAATAATATTTATATAAACATACATGTTATTAAAATCATAATTGAAATATATCTACTTATAGATATCAACTTCACGTTGTATCCCGTACACCGCAGGGTAAGCAGAAGGAACCTAGTGTTGAGGTACTCCGTTCCCCATTTATAATAATAATTAATATAGAATAATTAATTGATATAGCAAATGTATCCAAATACGAAAGAACTGTACATGCACAATTAAATTTAGAAATATGAATATTTATAAAAAAAGGGGAATTATATTAAGAAAATATATACTTATAATACTAATACCATCTCTCAAATACGGTCAAAAAAACAACAAGAAAATCCTTTCCTTCATCAGTTTGACCGCTGATATGTGGGTGGGTTTTTTTAGGATACTCACCTATCAAACACGCAAACCATTGAGCAAGAAAAGTAAATATTACATAATTCAAAAAATAAATAAAAAAACAACTTCACATTGTATCTCGCACACGGCCTACCCTAGGCAGGGCCCCTAGTGTTAAGACACTCCCTTCCCTACTTCCTGCCGAATTCTGGAGGCATTGCGTGTTGAGTGGCAGTACTGAGCGCCGCGCTTTGCCTCGACACCAGAGCGAAGAAATGGAAATATAAATTTAAGTAAATATTTCATATTCTCGAGTGGGGATCGAACCCACAACCAGTCGGTTTTACAGTCACACTTTATGCCCCTGCGTCACGACTGGCCACATATAACATAATGTTTATGTTAATTATTCTTATTGTCCCAAACAAAGCGAAGGAAGTGTTTAATTGGCTAGGATATGAAGTTTGTGGGTTCTATTTGCACTCGGGAAGTTGTCTCTTTAGCAAGTAGCAGATTATATATAATAATTCTTACTATTGTTGTGGCAGTTATAGTAAGGTAATGTACGCCATCTACGCTATTATATAATAGGAGTAATGTATATAATTGTATTTGTTATCTCTTTTTCACTTGAGGCCAGTCGTGGCGCAGGTGCACAAAATGTGACTGTAAAACTGACTGGTTGTGGGTTCGATCCCCATTCGAAGAGATGAAATATTTACTTAAATTTATATTTCCATTTCTTCACTTTGGTGTCGAGGCAAAGTTTGGCGTTGAGTTCTGCCAATCAACACGCAATGCCTGCAGAATTCGGCAGAAAGTGGGAAACGGAGTATCTTAACACTAGGTTCCCTCTGCTTACCCTGCTGTGTGAGGGATACAGCGTGAAGCTTTGATTTGATTTTTTATATCTTTTTCACGATCTACAGGGCCGTTAGATTTCGTCACCAAATATATAATATTCAAACATTTCGTCGTCCTGCTGTAGTGGATGCTAACAATAAACTAGGTTTAAGCGGCTTCGCCTGCTCCATCTTGTAGTTCTATTACATACAATTAAACTACATATTTACACAAATTGTACTCTATGTATTATTCTGATGTATAAAATATATTGCTGTAAAGATTTATCTAAATTCGTTCAGTAGTTTTTGCGTGAATGTGGAACAAACATCCATCTTCACAAACATTTACATTTATAAAAAAAAATACTCGAAAACGGCCATCGACCTTATGATTTGCGTGCTTTACTGTCACTAATGTATAAAAGTTATAAAAATTAGACAACTTAGGTCGTAAGGTTGTTTAACTTCGAACTATAAAAAGTAATTATAAAAAATAAAAATAATATATTGCTATTACTAAAAAGATAAAAAAACTTCATAAATTGATATTACATTTTTTCATTGCAAAAAAATATTCCTAAATATTTAATTACTTTGCTTATGTTATAAATATAATTCTAGATAAGTTCTTTCGACATTGAATTGAAAAAAATCTCTATTCGAACCGTAAATTACTGTTGCCAATAAAATATATAATTTTTTCGAAATAACACTATAATAAATATGATATTTCAACGAAATATAATAAAGTCTGATGATATTTTGCTTTAAATTTACTTTGCGACTTATCCACAGATAGACTTATCCACTTACTAAACCAAAGGATGGATTTGCTTTCAGAGTAATTAATTTTATAAATCTATGTATATATTTTTACTAGGATCCACCACATACTGTGCACGGTGGGTGGAGCTGAACGAAGCCATGTTGCGCAAAATTTTGCGAAATTTTCTGTTTTACCCGCATGCGCTGGTTTAGGTTAGTCAAAGTTCAATCTATGCACGTGAATTTCAAAAAGTTCTACAGCTTTACTCTATCGGCCATATTTTGACCATTTACTCAAAAATTACAAATACAATTATTATCAAACTACTTCGCTGGGATCACCGTGTCGTTCACAACGTTCCTACAAAATTTCAGAGCTGTAGGTTTAACAGTCTAGGAGGAGGAGGACTACAACGAAACACAATTAAAGTAAAGTAGTAGTAGTTAAATTCTGTACAAAAGATAAGTTGGTAATAGATAAATCTCTATGCAATTACGGAAGAATATTTGCCAATACCTAACAAAGTCAAAGTTTTGTTAGAGTTCCGTTCAAAAGAAACCCACAATATTATTGTCCGCCTGTCTGTTTGTCTCTCTGTCCATCTGTCAAGTCACTTTTTCTCGATCACACTTAAAAGTATCAAGCTGAAATTAGTATCAAATATTCAGGTGCACAGTATGTTAGGGTACAGCAAAAATCTTAATAGTTACTTACCTAGAATTGTGAAATTTGGCAGTGACAACTTGTACAGCAAGTAAAGAAAAAAAAACAGAAAATCGGTGAATTTTAGGTAACTTCTTTAAAACAAACTTATATTGGTAATTGATTTCATTCAAATCGAATTGACATTTCCGCAAACTGAAGCTTGTCGTTGTGAACTTTTATAAATTGTACTTTCTGTTGACCTAGAATCAAAAAACTCGTACAGAACCCTCAATGCGTATCAAGAAAGTGCGACTTACCCACTTCTAAATAAATTTAAGTATTTCAAAAAAATATTTAAAAAAAATTGAGGCCAGTCGTGGCGCAAGGTTCGATCCCCACTCGAGGGGTTGAAATATTTACTTAAATTTATATTTCCATTTCTTTGCTCTGGTGTCGAGGCAAAGCGCATCGTTGAGTTCTGCCACTTAACACGCAATGTCTCTAGATTTCGGCAGAAAGTGGGGAACGGAGTGTCTTACACAAGGTTCCCTCTGCCTACCCTGCTGTGTGCGAGATACAGCGCTGATAAAGCTGATTTTAATTTAAAAAAATATATAGCTGACTGCGTTTTGCAATGTTTTTCCCTTATTTTCTAATTACAATTACATACGAATCGTAAATTTAACAATATTAGAAAGGCCGTTGTTAGTTAACAAATTTCGTTGGCAATTTGCGAGGACAACCGTTTTAGTTCCAACATCGTGATAACAGGCTCTAAACAAAATGTATTACCGATAGCACCTATGTATATTGTATATAGCTTATGTACTATAGATTGTAAACAAAGCTTTTGTTCTCCTCTATTGTATTCTGTGACTGGTTTATGATATTTGACCATAGCTTGTCTTTTCATCGGACGTTTCTCATTTGATTCCTACCGGCTAGACTATAGGGTCTATATTTGTTATAAATGTATCTTAATTTTGACATAGCCAAAATAGGGTTATTGTTTACTTGTACAGGTATATTTCATTAATGGACGGACAGGACGCATAAAATTTAAATTAAACCTTTCAAGGCTACGTTTAAACTAAACTTTTTAACAATATGAATTTACTGTTCTTATGTGTCTAATTATTTCTACTGTACGGTACTGGTACATTATAGTTGCAAACGCATGAAACAAATTATTTAACAATATTGTTTTTTAAACTTACAATTTTAATATGGTAATCAACGCCACAATTCATACTTAATCATACTGGTGGATTAAATAGAAACTTAACTGACATCGGAAAACTTTGTACTGTGTCACCATGGCGTATCGAAATGATTTTTATTTACAGATATCTGTAAAGGATTAGATTGTGAATTTTGTAG
The DNA here is from genome assembly GCA_018249695.1 of Heliconius erato demophoon. Classification (NCBI taxonomy): domain Eukaryota; kingdom Metazoa; phylum Arthropoda; class Insecta; order Lepidoptera; family Nymphalidae; genus Heliconius; species Heliconius erato. Next base: position 1,530 of record DWQW01012632.1, on the reverse strand, counting down.
TTTCTTAAACAGTCCGATTTCGCGGTGCGTAGTCCAAGGTCAACAGAAAGCGGCGCAAGCGCAGGCGGGTGCAATACGTTATTACGCAAGCCAAGTTTGTTATGTTGTGTTTGTATGACCGACCAAAAATTATTAAGAAACTTCGTAACATGTCATTTCTGATTAAATAAATTGAGAAATAAAAAAAAGTTTTCAGTTAAATGCTTAAAAACAATAAACATTACATACTACGTTAATGTAAAATTATATACAAATTTAAATAAGGACATATTTTTAAAAATATATCTTTGCACTTATTTTTTTCTCTTTTTACGTAAACTTCATAAACATTTCATGAATACTTATAACGTTAATAAATATACATTTCAACAAGATCTAAGACATATATATCTAATAATCATCATAGGCGTAGTTATATTACATTAAACAAAGCTTTACAATAAAATACAATCTTAAAATTAACTTGCCTCAACTATTTCGTTTTATCAGTTCTACTTCAAAAAATGTTGTATTGTAAATTAAGCAGTACGCTTTGAATTGTATATTAAGTTGTCCTTAAATATATTGAAAAAAAAAATATTTTTTAAATAATATAATTAAACTTCAAATTAAAATAAAAAAATAATGTTTTAAAATTTGATAACAACGTCATGGAATTTCTAATTAAGCCAATTTATACCCTAACTTACATTAGGAATACGATAATGACGCGCTTATGTAAATGTTATGGAATTTATGAATGAACATCCCAGATTAGGATTGTAATCGTGCGGCGCGAGACAAAAAGAGAAGCGGCGAATCGAAAATTTACACAACCCCTCAACCTCTGCACTGTACGGAAGTACGTAACTGCTACTATTCCATTCCTATGTAAATTCCTATAGAGAGTAGTCGATTGTGAAATAATAGAGACATAATCTGCATGTCTCGATGCTCTTTATGCTTGTTAAACCTCCACCTTGGGCTACAACGACCTGTGAAGTACTAGTAGGTGTCGCTTCCTAAGACCTAGTGCCATATGAATATCAAGCACTTGCTAATTTACAATAGTTATTTGCCAATGCGTGATTTGGCATTCATTGGAGGCGTAAACGCACCGTAAGACCTGTACGTCGACTTATACGTTTCTAGACCTAAACTGCGCTTTTGACGTGGACTGAATTGTTTAGTTCACTGACTTACAGTTTGTACATTAAAAATATAATTGGGATTCTGTCCTCGTCGCAAACGTGCCTGTGCTCTAAGCTTTTAAGCATTGTTATTAATAGAAAACTATTCGTTCAATTATAATCAGTTTCTAGAATATAAATACTTTTTTTTAATTTTTATAATAATAACTTTTACTGATAACAATATAACGATTTAGAGCGCAATTTAAATTCAGTTATTTCATAGATAAAAATTAAAAATAAAATTAAATTAGCTTCACGCTATATCCCGCACACAGCAGGGTAGGCAGAGGGAACCTAGTGTTAAGACACTCCGTTCCCCACTTTCTGCCGAATTCTGGAGGCATTGCGTGTTGAGTGG
>DWQW01012631.1:0-10706 GCA_018249695.1 Heliconius erato demophoon | reverse complement strand
TTTACAATAGCCATTCAGAGTCATACATAATAAATTGTTTAGAAGTAAATCTTTGGATAAAGTAACATTTTAAAGTCCAATAGTATTAATAAAACTTAGCACTAGTAGCGTTGTATTTGATCCGGAAACTCAATCAGGGGTTTTCAGATTAGTATTCCTTTATCCCTCGAACTGCAGCGGATGTTTATTTTGTCACGTTTTTATAAATCTTTATAAATTTATCACTTTCACGCTGTATCCCGCACACAGCAGGGTAGGCAGAGGGAACCTAGTGTTAAGACACTCCGTTCCCTACTTTATTAAATTATATTTTGCGTAATTATTAATACTTTGTTCATTAGAACTGTAGTCAAGCTGTCTGCGCCTCTTTAATTATTAATTTTAGTTTGTGTTAATCTCATGCATTTATATTTGATTTGGTTTAGATATTAAACCAGAATATATTATATAAATATAACTAATTTGTCCGAAATTCCGGCTATGGATAAAGCAACATGTGTCTTCTCTAGAACTATTAATTATAGTTAACAATTCCAAGATATGCACGATTTTTTTTTGTATCCTGGTCATCTTGAGGTTTGCCAAGTTGATGCTATAAATTAATTTTGTCGGGTCTAAATACGTGCGACTGTAAGTGCCACAATTTGTGGCTTCGTTTCGCTCTCAATTTAATGAAATATTTAATATTTTCATTTCCTCGCTTTGGTAACGAAGCAAAGCGCGGCGTTGAGTTCCGCAACTCAATACGCCATGCCTTCAAATTTCAGCAAAAAGTGGGAACAGAAGTGTCTTAACACTAGGTTTCCTTTGTCTATCCTTCTATATACGGGATGCAGCTTGAAACAAAAAAAAGGTAAATATAGACAAATAAAGATATAATCATATGAAAAATAAAATAATATTAATATATAACAATAACATAATTAGAAAATAATCACACTACTCTGGAACACAGTTGAATAATTAATCACATAGATTAAGTCCATTTAAGCGCCATTTGAAATATTACTTGTATTATGATGAAGTGATTTCCGTAGTAATAAAGCGTGGCCATTGTAATTAATATTATACATCATAATTATACGTTAAAGTAGGTATATTGTAATTATGAATTGGCAGAATATATCGTAATTAGCACACATAGCAGGTTAGGCAGAGGGAACCTTAATACTTCCGTTCCTTATTTACTACCGGATTTTGGAGTAATTGCGTGTTGAGTGGCGTAATCTAACGCCGCGTTTTATCTCGATATCAGAGTGAAGAAATGAAAATATTAAATATATCATTTCCTCGAGTGCGAATCGAATTCACAATCTGCGGGATTACGGTCACACGCCTGCGCCCTTGCGCCACTCTAACATCTTGCAATCATTATTAAGTTGACATTATATTAAGTTAATGTATTGGTTTTAATTTGCGGTGCAGTGGAATGTCGTCTAAATGCAAACAAAATAGTTATACATGGAAGTCTCAGTCGGGAGATCAAATATTTTATATTTCCACTTTCTGGAAGTTTAAATGCGGCGTTAAGTTCCTCTACACTGACACAAGTATCTCGAACAAGGGCGGATCAGAGTGTCCTTACACTAAGTTGTTTCTGCCTATCTTGGTACCATGTAAAAAATAAGGCAACAAAAAAGCTCATTTTCTCAGCTTCACGATGTATCCCGCGTAGGATAGGCAGAGATAATCTAGTGTTAAGACACTCAAGTCTCTACTTTAGAATATTTTATATTAATAACAATAATACTATAAAAAAAGAAGATTCGTTATCTTACAAAATTATTAATATAAAGGCAAACTTCAAGGATCAAGGAAGCGTAAACTATGAGGGGTAGAGCTTAATAAAATGCAAAGGGTGTTCACATTTTAACACTTAGCAATTTGTCTTGTCGATCATTTGTTTAGCTATTTACCAAGATCTGCTGGAGACAGGCGAGGGGGAACAGAAGCAACCACTTGATAGTCATGCGGCGCATGATTTATTGATCTTGAGATAATTTAGTTAACTCCTCAGTAATTATTTTGTGGGAATAAAATATTTAATTTATTTTGTTATTTAATTGAGGCCAGTCGTGGCGCAGGGGTACGAAGTGAGACTGTAAAACCGAATGGTTGTGGGTTCGATCCCCACTCGAGGAGATGAAATATTTACTTTAATTTATATTTCCGTTTCTTCGCTCTAGTGCCGAGGATAAGCGCTGCGTTGAGTTCTGCCACTCAACAATGTCTCCCGAATTCAGCAGAAAGTGGGGAACGGAGTGCCTTAAAACTAGGTTCCCTCTGCCTATCCTGCAGTGTGCGGGATTTTTTTTAGTTATTAATTTATATCGATCTTTTTAGACATTCTCTTTATGATATCATTATATTTAGATATTTCTCTTCTGTTACTGAACCACTAACAGACAACGTACAGCCGTACTACGCAGTGAAGAACGCTGAAATTTAGTATGTATAGGATTTTATTTATCTAGTTGACGCACACGAAGATTTGTATAGCTATTAGTATCTTTATATGATTTTTTGTACTTGTAAAAAAAATCAAACCTGTTTCAAATTGAAAATTTTCGTTTTTATTAATTTAATATCAAACATATTATTATTATTTATAATATTGGCGAATAAAAGTCTCCTTAGTTCTGCTATCTAAATTCCTATCTCTATCTAATGTCAGTTTTTGTAAATCTTTATAGAATAGTTCAAAATGAATTAAGAGAAACAAGCTTCACTACTTATTTAGAAAACGTATAAAAATTTGAACGTAGCGGGACTCGACCAACCAGGTCAGAGCGGCCAGAGCGCCTGGTCGGTTTCCAGGAGGCGCGGGTTCGAGTCCCGCTACGTTCAAATTTGTATACGTTTTCTAAGTAAGTATTTTTCTTTCCTAAGTGTGGATTAACACTTAAAAAATGTTTAAAAATAGCATCAGTACTTCTCAGTACTTCATTTATAACTAAAATATAAATGGAATATTGCCGTTCGCAGCGACCAACAAAACCGATAGTGTGATAAACATTAATTGGATCTTCCGTAATGTAGCACCGATACTAAAGGAATTGAAAAATAAAATTGGCACTAGCTCAATTTCACGCTTCAATAAGCGCAGTTTGGTGCACTTTTGCTGTATATACAGGGTGCTTTCTTTGTAACTTGGAATAGGCCAATTGAATGCTGTTTATTACCGAGGCCAGTGTGTAAACGTGACAGTTTGTGGGTTCGATTCTTACTCGAGGCTATAAAATATTTAATAATTTCGTAGTGTGTCAAGGCAAGAGCGCGTCGTTGAGTTCCGCCAATCAATATGCTATCCTTCCAGAATTTGGAGCGGAGTGTCTTAACACTAGGCTCCCTCTGCCTATCTTGCTACATGCGATATAAAGGCTTAAGTTAAACAAAAATATTATTTCATAAATGGTAAAAAAAGAACAGAGTGATACAGCACTAGGTTCTCATTTAGAACTTACGAAATATAATATATACATTAATTTTATTAATAAACAAATAATCTACATATAGATACTAGCCAAAATATCTAACTCAATAGTCGAAGCTTATATTAAAACAGTACAGCCAGGTTCCATCAAAAGCCTGAGTGAATATCATAAATAAGTGACAAACTGACTGACAGGTGCTAGTCTCAAAAGAGTAGAGTGCTTTTACTTTCCCAATTCGTTTGAATAATTCAGCAGTTGTACGTATATTTTTTCCCTCGTAATCTCACTCAAACACTGTTTGACCTGAAATTGGGCTGTTTGTTTATATAAATATGAAAATAATTTTATTTTTTCAGGATAATAAAGATTATTTTGTTTTTTCCATTTTATATATTATACTTATTCTGAAGTAGTTTTTTTATCACAATATCTATGTTATTTAATAAATGTAATAAAGAAATCTCAAAATAAAAGTTGTCTTTAGCTTATAATGGTTGTAGTGTCCCAGTAGAGAAGAGAAAATAGAATAAAGTATTTATATGTGTTTCAACTAAATAAGAAATAAAATATTAGATATGAATAAGATTATTGAAGAAATTCGCAACGTTAAACGCTACGCTTGTGGGTTCGATTCCCAAGAGGGTAAACAAGTTATTTTTATTCCAAACAAGTTATATTCATTTCTATTTGAATTCCGCAACTCAACACACAATATCTCAAAAATTAGGCAGAAAATGGGAAACCGAGTGTGTTAACAGGCGTCAACTTCTACTAAATACAGCGTGAAGCTGTTCAACACAACGGGAATCGTCGTGTGACTCAGTCACAGAGCACTGTTAATTAAAAAATATACAAAATTTAAGCGTTATATTTTTAGTGTTATTTATTCCCCACCTAGGAAAGAATATACTTTTTTAGAAACATTTTTTTTTATCTTGGAAACCGTTTATATGTCACCTAACTTATGGTATTTATGATTTATCTAACATCACAATAGAATTAAATTGAAATAAATCAGCTTCACGCTGTATCCCGCACGCAGCAGAATAGGCAAAGGGAACCTAGTATTAAGACACTCTGTTCTCCATTTTGCACCGAGTTCCAGAGGCATTGCGTGTTGAGTGGCGGATCTCAGCGACAGCAGACACCAGAGCGAAGAAATGAAAATTTAAATATAAATAAATATTTCATGTCCTCGAGCGAGGATCGAGCCCACAACTAGTCGATTTTACAGTCACACTTTGTGCCCCTGCGCCACGACTGGCCTCAATCATCAAAAAGAATAGGCATATATAAAATCACATACATACATATATACGTCCGTCCGTTATCTACAGAGTACGCCACAATTTTCAGCCAATACGCTTTGTTTGTGAACGCGATAGGAATAATAGTGTTTCGAAAACTTTTAATGGTGATCAAACAATCGCTGTATTCGTTTTTCAAATCCTATTGCAGATGGAATGGAATGTTCAATTTGTTACGTTTTATTTTGGGTCAGATGTATGAAAATGACAAATAATTTAGATTATTTTGTAAAAAGTACTATAATATTGATTGCCAGAACATTGATGATTGATGTATGAACATTGATTGCCAGTCGTGGCGCAGCGGCACGAAGTGTGACTGTAAAACCGACTGGTTGTGGGTTTGATCCCCACTCGAGGAGATGAAATATTTACTTAAATTTATATTTCCATTTCTTCGCTCTGGTGTCGAGCTAAGCGAGGTGCTGAGTTCTGCCACTCCAAGTGGGGAACGGAGTGTCTCAACACTAGGTTCCCTCTGCCTACCCTGCTGTGTGCTGGATACAGCGTGAAGCTGATGATGATGATGATGATATTGATTGTTTGACACGAAACAAAACATTGTAAAAGTACAGTAAATATTATGAAATATAAAAATATTGAAAGTTCAGTACCTATATAATAATACTGTATGAAAATTGATTGAGTATCTATGATAAATAATAAAAAGTATTTTTGTTTAACTAGTGTTATTGGTACGTAATAAGTGCACATAGTAATATTTAAATATCGATCATAGTTATTTTTCTCAATATTTATATTCTTGAACCAGAAAAATTAGAAGATTCGTAAAATAAATTAACGCCACCCAATTAAAAAAAATCTGAGTGTTGAGTAGCGGAATTTAACGCCACGCTTGCTCTTTTTACCAGAGCAAGAAACTGCAAAAAATCTCTTCCCTAGAATTGGAACCAAATCCACAACCGTCGTGTTTATAGTCACAAACCGTTCTTATACATCAAAACGGCCTAAATTAAAAATATATACAAAATGTAAATAATGTAAAAAATGTATAATCGCAACAATCCCTCAAATTCCTATTTTGACGAAATGAGCGCTTCATAAAATGCTTTCTCGAATTTCTTTTTCTCGCTTGCAACGTCTTTAGATATCATTGAAAAGTTTATTTTACTTTTCCATTTCGATGGGGAACGCCCAATTCAAAGTTTTAATGAGTAAATAACGGCAATCTTTATTCGTGGACTTGCTCTGTATTCTTATTAGTCTGTAATTTAGGTTCCACTAGTATTATACAGCTATGGTTTGTTGGTATTTTATAGATTATTAGTGGGTTATTTAAAAAAAACATTGTATTTTTTTACATGCCTAACAGGGCAAGTGCGTCTATATGTATACTAATATAATAAAGTAGAAGAGTTTGTTTGTTTGTTTAAACCTTAAGATCTCAGGATCTACTAGTCCGATTTACATACAAAACAAAAAAAAAGAAATTGTATGAAAGCTATATTCAGGAGTGCTATAATACGGTGTAAGTCTTAGTTAATTTTAAATAACTAAATACCTATAATAATGAACTTATTTAAGTTGTTTTCTAAATAAGTATTTTTCTTTCCTAAGTGTGGAATACCACTTTAAAAATGTTTAAAAATATTCTATTTTATTAGTTCTAAAAAAAGTCCACTAAACCATATATTTATCTCATATAAATAATTCACAATAAAGCATTTTATGACAAAAGATAATTTAAAATTGCAAAGTGATATTCACCGTTTTGTATTTGACTCTGCATCGTACACAATGCAGTGTTGGTATCGACGCTGTTATACGGCAGCAAAATGTGGTTATAATATAAGAATAAAAAATAAATCAAAATAAATCACGCTTCACGCTGTATCCCGCACACAGCAGGGTAGGCAGAGGGAACCTAATGTTAAGACACTCAGTTCCCCACCTTCTGCCGAATTCTGGAGGCATTGCGTGTTGAGTGGCAGAACTCTTTGCCGCGCTTGTCCTCGACACCAGAGCAAAGAAATGGAAATATAAATTTAAGTAAATATTTCATCTCCTCGAGTGGGGATCGAATCCACAACCAGTCGGTTTCACAGTCACAATTTGTGCCACTGCGCCACGACTGGCCTGGATAATATAAGAAGAATGAAGAAAATATTAATTCTGTGGACATACTATCTATTCGTAGGATATGTAGGGATATATAGAATGGTAGTAGGTACTAGCGAAGACGTCACAATAAAAATAAAGAAAAACACGCTGAGGCAATTTGGTCATGTTGTATGAATGAGTGATGAAAGAATGGTTAAAAATATTGTGGAGGAACCCTCTGATGATATATATAAACACGAATACTTTCGTGATTTTTCGAGCGAAGCCGCGGTCTGGACGCTAGTATAGTTTAAACGAAGAAAAGTTTAAAACGCTAAAATTAAGTTAATCTGTTGCAATAATTGAATTTCAAACAATATACAATAATATCTTCTCGTAATCAAAGTCAATAATACAATATTAAACCATATGAAATGAATATTTAATAAAGCCTTGACTTATTGAGTATCACAATTCAAGAAAGCAATTTACTCACCGGTTATAAGGAACGAAATTTTCAATATAAAGTATAAACCACTCAGAAAATCTATAACAACCAATAAAGTATAACATCAATCGTTCTAAATTAAGTGCGACGAGTACGTAATACAAGCGTTTGATCCCACGATCTATAAATAATAAAGTGTTCGTAAATGGATGTTTTCGATTTTGAGAGCCATCGAGGAGTAGAAGATACTCAAAAATCAAAGAAAATGAGTTTCTTGTGTATAATATATAACATATTTGAGAATGTAATGTAATGTTTGAGGATATTAAACATTTTTGTTGATTTCATTTGTTGTTCTTGATTAATATTGTTTTACTTTTATTCGGAGGTATATTAGATAATCAGACGACTCGTTCGTTTAAGGTACAAGTACTAAAACATATCTTTTTTTAATATATTTTTTAACATTTTTAAAGTGTTATTCCACACTTAGACTTAATTTGAACGGAAGGGAACGAACCAGGAGGAGGAAAACTTCACACTGTTTTCCACATTATGTAAGACACTACGTACCGCACTTTCCAGATAATTTTCGAGTTATTAGACTACTGTCTATAAATAATGCAGTGTTCGTAAATGAATGTTTTCGATTTTGAGCGCCATCAGGTGGAAGATACTCCAAAATTATAAGAAAACGAGATTCTCGTATATAATATAATATATTTGAGAATGTAATGTAATTTTTGAGGATATTAAACATTTTGATTGACTTAATTTGTTGTTCTTGAAAAAAAATCCTTTTACTTTTATTCGTAGGTATAGTATGTTCGTTTATAGTAAAAGATCTAAAACTTTTTTAGTTCCCTGATGGTTTTTAAAAAAGGATAGGGAAAAGTAACTTATTGTTAAGACACACTTCACCTTCACGCCTTGCTTTCACTTGCTAGAAGGAGAAAATGAAAAATTATTAAATTATTTCTTACTCCAAGTGGTAATGGAACCCAAAACCATAGATATTACAGTCAGACACTCCGCCACCAAACATAAATTTAAATAATATTAAAGTCTCCATTAGTATAAACAGCCTCCAGTCACAAAATATGTTACATTGCAAATTTGCTACGCCTATAAATATAGTATTATACAAAATTGCATGTTCAATGATAATTTGAATAAAATTTGCATATACATAGTAATTAATGCAAAATTAAAAAAAAAACAATATTAATAGTAACCTCATGGCGCAGTGGCACTGGGCATGATTGTTAACACGATGGTTGTAGGTTCGATTCCCACTATATAAAATGAAATAAAATAAAATCAATGCAATGTTGAAGATGGAGAACGAAGTTTTTAACACTAGGTTCTCTCTGCCTACACTACTATATGCGGGATAAAGTTTGAAAATAAAAATACTTATTTATTTGTCTGTTTATTTACCAATTTAGGTTTCTACTCCTTTTTACGCTCTAAAATAAAGAGCTACCAAAAGCTATATACCTGTCTAGTCTTCTTAAATTAAGTACTAATGTACTTTAAATAGTAAAGTATTGAATTTATTAGGGTGCGATGTCCACGTGTAAATAGCGTTAGGTACGCTATCCACTGATAGCTACAATATAAAGATAAATGCTTTTAGAAAAGTCATCACTTGCATGATATATTTAAGATTTAATTTCTACATAAATGTAAATTTTTAGACATTCGTGTTAAGCGATTGAATTTATAGTGACATTTTGCCTTATTAGATATATTCATTTATGACTGTTTTATGCGAAACGAATAAAAGTTACTAGTATGTTGGTGTAAAAATGTCATAATATTATGGCATCATATTTATTTAAATATTAGAAATGTTATATATTGCAAATATAATATTAATTAAAATAATTCTAATTTACCTTAAAAAATGTTAATAATACATTAACTTGTATGAATAAAATAATATATCCCTAGAACTTTAATCAAAAGATAAATTAATAAAGCATGGTGTAGAGGCCGTTATTATTTACATAGTTATTTTAATATTCCCATAACTTATTTCATAGCGTATTAGCATTATCCATTCAGAGGACAGTAGGTTCAATTCTATGTTCGGACAGCGCATAGATCAGGTAGAAGGACGGCTACCTTTCCGCGAAATACGACGTGGACCTGCTATTTATGAGTCTGGCCCTTGAAAGTTCGAATAAACAGTACCTTCGCGACTTAGAAACTAATTTTTAGTTCATAATTTATGTATCTCACATTTCTCAGGGTATACGCACAGAATTTGTAAAGAGAGTTATCATTCTGTGATATAACATCTAGTTGTGTTGTTTAAAATCAGCTTCATGTTAAACTATGACATGCAGACAGAAAGGGAACCTAGTGTAAAGACATTCCGTTACCCATTTCCGGATTCTGGAGACATTGCGTGCTTAGTGGCAGTACTCAACGCCACGCTTTGTCTAGACACCACAGCGAAAAAATGAAAATATAAATCAAAATAAATATTTCATTTCTGCGAGTGGGGATCGAATCTTCAACCAGTCACATAACTGTCTCACACTTATGCTTCTGCGCCTGGAAGCTTGATTGTAAAAGAGAAACATACAAAGAGTTCGTATATTATGTATATAAAAATATGTACAAGACGTATATAAAAGATTAAAAACCATCCTAAGTCAACAGCAATAAAGTCCATTCGATAAAAAAACAGCGTATAGATATAGATTTTTTCATATGGAAATTACCATAATGTAAGCTTAGACTTAATTATACTAGTAATAAATGCGCAGCAAGCCTACTGTATTGGAACACAAACGTTATACAGTGAATCAATACATAATTCTGTACTTCAAGCTTCTACCACTTCTATATGATCATAAATGAAAATGTCTATATAAATATATGCCATCTGTGGTAGAGGTATTATTACGTAGAGTCTAAGCAATCTCCTTACAATGCTTGCTGTCTGAAGCAACGCAAAGCTCGTCTCTTGCAACCGGCTCTTGATAAAACAGCTGTAGTGCTTCCACTTGAAATGTTCTGCAATTACAATAATTAATGTAAAATTATAGTATATTGAGGTCAGTAGTGGGTTCGATCCCCACTCGGGGAAATGAAATATTTATTTACATTCATATTTCCATTTCTTCGCTCTGGTGTCGAGGTAAAGCGCGGCGTTGAGTTCCGCCATTTAACACGCAATCCCTTCAGAACTAGGTGGAAAGTGGGGAACGAAGTGTTAGTTAACACTAGATTCCCTCCGCCTACCCTGCTGTGTGCGGGATACAGCGTGAAGCTGATTTATTTTTTATTATGGTATAATTTAACGTTTTTTTGTTAATTAAATTAAGTAAGTAAATTGTACAAGTCACATTAAATTAATTTTTTTGCCAATAACTAAAAGACGAAAACAAAAACTAAATCAAATCAGCTTCACGCTGTATCCCGCACACAGCAGAGCAGGCA
>DWQW01012630.1:0-10706 GCA_018249695.1 Heliconius erato demophoon | reverse complement strand
CTTGTTATAATATAAAAAATATTTAGAAAAATGTATATTAATTTATCATCATGCTTTTACACCAATATTTAAAAGAGTTGTGTATTTATTTCAAATAAATTTAAAATAAATATTTGCTATACCAAACTGCTTATTTTAATTATCATAATGAATCCAATTATTATTTAAGATAATAGTAAACTAATATATATTAATTTTAAATACTTCTTATGAAACAGTAATAATATATTTTTCAGCTTCGAGTTATATTTCGCCCTAGTGGGAATAGAACCCACAACCGTCGCGTTTATGGTCAGACGCTGTGGCATAACAGCTTCAAATAAAAATTTTTAAGCAAGCACTACTTTTGTGTTAATCAGGGGTGGAATTGCTGCGGTGTTGATTGTGATTTAGAAGTAACATGATTTCATGACTGATCCACACATGATAGAAAATGAAATCACATTTAGATATATCATGAGGCCGGTCGTGGCGCAGCGGCACGAGGTGTGACTGTAAAACCGACTGGTTGTGGGTTCGATCCCCACTCGAGGAGATGAAATATTTACTTAAATTTATATTTCCATTTCTTCGCTCTAGTGTCGGGGTTAAGGGCGGCGTTGAGATCTGCCACTCAATACGCAATGCCTCCAGAATTCGGCAGAAAGTGGGGAACAGAGTGTCTTGACACTAGGTTCCCTCTGTCTACCCTGCTGTGTGCGGGATACAGCGTGAAGCTGATTTAATTTAATTTTTAATATATCATCTACATAGGGCTAATACTCTACGGCTTATTAGAATTAAGAGTCGGGACCCATTTAATTTTTACAAGGTCCATTAATCTATCCATCTCCGTTATTATAAATAAAACTTATCAATCACTGGATTTTATAGTTTCTTTTTTCAGATCCGAGCAGATTATTCCACATAAAGGTAGTCAGAAGGAACCAGCTATCAAGACTTTTAATTATTTATTAAGGTTCTGTTTTTCATCTAAATTCGAGACGTTGCATGTCGAGTAGCGAAATTTAACGCCACACTGAATTATCTAAAACTCAAATCAGCTTCACGCTGTATGCCGCACACAGCTGGGTAGGCAGCGGGAACCTAGTGTTAAGACACTCTGTTCCCCACTTTCTATTACCTGAAAGAGGAAATGAACATAACTCATTCTTCTGAGTAGGAATCATCATTCCGCTTACGCTATCCAATTGTTTGTATTTTAAATACAAATAATTTTATGACAATAGTTTATTTTATATTAAAATAAATTAAATTAGCTTCACGCTGTATCCCGCACACAGCAGGGTAGGCAGAGGGAACCTAGTGTTAAGACACTCCGTGTTGAGTGGCAGAGCTCAACGCCGCGCTTAACCTCGACACCAGAGCGACGAAATGGAAATATAAATTTAAGTAAATATTTCATCTCCTCGAGTGGGGATCGAACCCACAACCAGTCGGTTTTGCAGTCACACCTCGTGCCGCTGCGCCACGACCGGCCTCCTTTATATTAGAAACTAATATATTATAAAACAAATATCATTTCAAACTCTTTATTATTTCGTATTCAACGTACAAATATCTTAAATAATATAATAGTCTACATCTATTATGAGAAGATGAGGTCAACGATATAATAAATATTAAAATTATAAAATAACAACTGTATAATTCTGATAAAAAGCCCTAATATGGCAGTGTATGTATTATATTAAGCACTTACATATCTTTACTACAACTATTTTACTTATTTTTTATTAAGCATATTATTCAAAAAACATTAGACATATAAGAGGATCACTCATATGTGTAGAGCTGTAACAAGGATGGGGGAAGTCCCTTCACCATTGAAGGGACTTCCCCCATCCTTGTTACATAATAAATAAAATTATAAATGTATGAATAAAAACAGCATCTCAAGATCGATGTCAGAATTGAGAGTGGTTTATAAATACCCACCAACCAGTGGTTTATAAAGACCACCAATAAATTGCGAGACGAATTACACATATATGACCCTCTTACCTAGTGTGACGTCACATATTTTATACATGCAAGAAAATATTTCTAGATGCGCCCATGCTTGTCATACAATATCACATAATGCTTAATTGCTGATAGCCCAAGATCCCATGGCCCCCAGACCTGCGTCATTTTTGCAAAGCTGAAATTTCGATCACTACTAGTAGGCAACAACAGTAGCATACAGTTTTAACTACATTTTAGACTATTAATCCTCAAATTTTTTTGCTTACTGAAATGACTTATATCTGGGGGTCTGACGTATTTCGAGTGACGTAATTCATTGATGGCCGCTATGTATAATTTAAACGGAGGACACCAAAGCAGTACTAATCTGTTGTAATCCAATTTAAATGTACAAGTGTCTATCTTTTATGATATTTATTAATAATTATTTGCAGTTAATCTTGTGTAATATAGATTTATAATAAGCATTTTCAAACGTTTTTTTTTTTAATTTTAACACTGACCTTGCTTGCATTGGATTATAACTATAATGATGGATTCAATGTATGCTAAATTTTGTACCTGTATATATGTTTGTGTTTGCCTGTGTTATTTGGGCACAAATTTCTCAGAAACACAAAATCACATTGAGATGATACTTATTCATTTATACTCTAGTTTAGAAAACAAAGTTTCATTCAAATAAGTTCAGTATTTATTGAGATAAAGGGCATTTCTGAAATGGACGTCGGAGTATTTTGATAAATTACTTTTGTTTCTATTTTGGAGTTTTGTTTTTCTAACTGTTACCTACGCTGTGACTGTGCAAAAACTTCATGTTAGTTTTAACCTTTTAATATTATTTTTTATCATTTTTTACACATTTTATTTTAGGTCCACTTTTATACTTTTAATCGAACATTTTAATTTTTTTTATAGATACTATGAACACAATAATAAAATATTTTTAATTGCTTTTACAGTTATAAGCATTATCCTACAATTTGTTTTAGAAGATATATTATGCTTGCGCCTTACATATAATATACAACCGTACATAAACTAACTAAGTAAATGCTAACAACTTATAAACCATTTTTTGCTTCATGCTATAACCTGCACATAGCAGGGTAGGCAGAGGGAAACTAGGAACCTAGCGTTGAAACACACATATTCCCCAATTTCTGCCAAATTATTGAGGCATTACACTTATCGAGTGGCGAAACTAAACGTCGCAATAAAACATATGAACATCTTAATTATTGAATATCGAACCATAACTGCTGTTAAAATGTAACCGACAAATATCAACATTTATATAATAAGTTTTATAAATATATGTATAGCATGAAAATGTGCCATTGCATAAAAAAAATATTTGAAATAATAATAAAATTAATTATTTAAAAAACAACTCCAAATATGATATTTGTCAGTAACCCAAAAACAGGGTAAATGGTTCAATATATAGTAATAATACAGAGTGGAAGTGTCAGAGCTCCTTTTACAGCGTATATGGTAAAATATTTTAAACCCATACCTAAAGAAATTAATCAGTTTAGACGTATTTTTTTTTTTCATTTTACGATGTTTATCCATACCTGTATTTCGTGTGACGCAGTTACGCATAGATACCAATAACGTAAACATATACTTCTAATAAAATACTACTAAAGGTTTATCAACTTTGATCTTTGCCGCCAATACCTACAATTCGATTTCGGCGAATGAGGCGTATGTGGCGGTTTGATAGGTATCGGTTTTGATACGTGCGTGGTTCTTGACAAATGGCGTTTTATATTACAATAATAATTTTATTATTTATTTTGTTTGAAAAAATAACTTTTTAATTTTTGTGATTTTTTTTAAATTGTATTAGGCTTTTATAGAGTAGTTAAAACTATGATTTCATTTAAAATGGTGCTGACACTTTCACCCTGTATAATATTAAAATTTGGACAAAACTTCGATTATAAATGAAACATAAATACTTATTACACTATCAGTAACAGAAATTTTAAAAATAGATGCATAAACAACTCATTGCATAAAATTTATTACATAAAACAATTTTTATTTATAATTTGAAATAAATAAGTAAATTTTTATAATACTTTAACAAATACTTCAGTCCCATAGTGATGTTTGAGGATAGTTATTTTTAATGTTTTTTTTGGCCTTATGTATTTATTTTGTAAGTGATCATTATTAATATTTTAAAAATTCTAGTATATGTACTTTAAAGGTTTTTTTTAATATTATACTTCTCAATTATCTATATATACCTATAAGTACATTTTACGAGTTAATTTAAATAAAAAATCTTATAATTTGATGATATTAATCATAACTTATTTGTATTTATATTTTATGCAATCTAATATTTGCACAACATGAAAAGCATAAACTTATTACATTATCTGGACCTTTGTGTAACTAGATTAGATAAATTATTGCTTAAATTTATTAAAAAAAAAAACAATTCCATCACTTATCGTAAATCTCTTTGCAAGCTTTTTTATTTAGATTTTTAATTGGTATTTTTCATCAATGTTTTTTTATTATTATATAAAATGATTACTTTTATTAAATCGCATTGCAAGATTAGGCGCAGTTTTTTATTATTTTTATTGAAGTCCTCATTTAGCTTACTACATATAATAATTTACGATATTGCTTGCATTGTCCGGCTCGAAGGACCAATAACTTTATATAATTACAATACAGACATAGACAAAAAAATACAAATTTAGAATGTAAATAGAAAAAATTGCAAAAAGTTTTAGCAACATCATACATTAAACATAACAACAAAAAAAATACTCAATTGTCTCTTATTAAATACATTTTAAGTTTGATATATGTAAAAGCACTTTTTTGCATTCTAATTGCAGTAGATAATAATATATAAAAACAAAATTTAACAACATATTTTGAATATTTTTAAAATGATTTTTAATTTTTTTAATAATTATAGAAATAAGATTATTTTGTATTATATCAAAACAGTTTAAATGAACCAATCAATATTAATTATTAATATAAGTAGATCAATCTATTATTAAATAACAATATTATTTCTCTGTAATTACACATTTTGGAAACTTTGGTATAAACAAAATACACAACAATAGTTTTTAGCTGATGAATTTTAGAGTAATAACAATAAGTTTTTAAATTAAAACAAAGAATATAGAAACAAATTTCAATTATTACAAAATAAAAATTAATAACATCCATTATTTAAATCAATGTCAACTAGATCTTGTCTGGTTGGGGAGATGCCAGGCAGTGATAGCAGCTCCGATAAGAGCACCGATAAGGGCGGCCACACACGAGCCCACTTCGAATATCAGTTTCGGTGTGAACACACCCCATATCATAAGATGACGGCAGTGAATTGTTGCTGATAATGCACAAGCAAAAACCTTAAATATGATAAATTTATTAAAATATATATAAATATAATAAAAAATATAGTCATTATAAAGAAAAGTTTCCTACTATAGAAACCTAGTTAAGACTTGCCGTTCCTCCCTTTCTGCTCGATTTTCGAGACATTGATGTTTTGAGGATCGTGGCTCTACGCAACGCTGAGTCTCTTACCAGAGGAAGGAAATGATAATGATTAATTCCTCCAAGTGGGAATCAAACGCGAACGTGGAGGTCGCGTTTACAGACATAACACCCAAATAAATATCTCTTCTAACTCTTATTTATCAAATATCATTATAATTGTATATAAGTGTGAGGCTAATAGTGGCGCAGTGGCACGAAATGTGGCTGTAAAGTCGACATGACATATCGGTTGTGGGTTCGATCCTCACTCGAGGAAATTAAATATTTAATTATATTATCATATTTTTCGCTCAACACGTAATACCTCCAGAACGCGACGGAAAGTGGGTCACGGAGTGTCTTAACACCAGATTCCCCATGCCTACCCTGCTGTGTGCGGGATACAGCGTGAATGAACAATACTCACTCTAATAGTGAAACACAATGCAAATTTCAAGCACAAAGAGAACACAGCAGCTAGTTGGGTCCGCGGCGCCAGTGTGGACGCGCCGTTACGTCCCCATAACGCTAACAGCGGCACAGTTACGCCGAACATCAGAGGCATTCCTAAAAAGGGAAATTATTAAAATATCATGTTTTTTTTACTTTAATAATATACTTATAGCAAAGTAGGCAAAGAACACTTAAGTTCGTATTTATAAATCGCTCTCAAGTCCGAGATCGATCTTGAGATACCGTTTTCATTCACAGATTTATTATTTATCATCTATATCGTTCTCAGATTTGAGACCGGTTTATAAATACGGACCTTAGTGTCAAGATACTCCGTTCTCTACTATCCGACCGAATTTGAGACATTACGTGTTTAGTGGTGAAACTCTATGCCTCGCATTATCTTTTCAGAGCAGAGAATAGAAAGTAATTCTTTGTACTAGCGGTGTTTAAAACTACAACTTCACGATGTAAAAAATGTTTAAAAACAGGCTGAATAATATTTTGTCACCTGACAAGAACGTCAAGATTTTCAATTTAAAATAGTTTTTTTTTATTTATAAGAAAAATTGAAATAAGCGTGATGATTTTGGTCCAAATGATATTTCAGAAGGAGCCTGTTAAGACACTCCGCTCAACACTTTCCGCTGAATTCTGGAGTCGTTGAGTGTGTTTTTGTTGTTCGACACCAGATAGAAGAAATGAACATATGAAATACTTCCAATTCAAATGTTTTCTCGAGTAGGAATCGAACCCACAACCTATTACAGTCACACACTTGTACCCCTGTGCCACAATTAAAAAAGAACTAAATTTTCCATTTTTCGTGAAGGAAAAGGAGAAACATCACTTTTACTTTACATTTATATTTGTTAAATCAAATTGTCTTTAACGAGATTCAAACTGACGACCTTAACTTGAAAAACGATAGCTACGCATATTTAACGCCATAACTCGTTGAAAAACGATAAAAAGATTACAATGGCGACAGCATTAGTAGCTATTTGCATGCTTGATAAGAAATAATATTTAGATTAAATAAACTTTAGAAAGAGAATGATGCGTTATTTTCATTATAAAACATTTTTATTAAAAAAAAATCTAAGATCTAAATTAAATTTGAGGCCGGTCGTGGCGCAGAGGCACAAAGTGTGACTGTAAAATCGACTGGTTGTGGGTTCGATCCCCTCGAGGAAGTGAAATATTTATTTACATTTATATTTTCATTTCTTCGCTCTTGTGTCGAGGCAAAACGCGGCGTTGAGTTCCGCCACTCAGCACGCCTCCAGTGCCTCCAGAATTCGGTGGAAAGTGGGGAACAGGGTGTCTCAACACGAGGTTCCCTCTGCCTACCCTGTTGTGTGCGGGATACAGGGTAAAGCTAATTTAAATTAAATTTATTTTACATGTTGAAAATACACATATAAAAGAAACTGATTCTCTTTTTTTCAAGAAACTTGTTGCATTTTAACTTAACATAGCTTAAAAAAATGTTAATATGTTTGTTTAAACTTTAGTAACTTTTGTGATAAAAGAATATGTTGAGGCCGGCGTGGCGCAGTGACACAAGCTTGTTATTGTATATACGACGGTTGTGATTTCGATTCCCACTAAGGGGGATTGAATTATTATTTATTAATATTAAAATTTCCCTGCTTTAGTAATTGGGCAAAGCGCTGGGCATTGAGTTCTGACACTAAACATGGAACGCCTTATCCGGCTTAGCATTATACCTTTGTTATCCACATTTTACTTTATAAAGATAACTGCGTATTAAATAGTAGAATATAGTGAAGCATTTTTTTTAAAACCCATTTTCTGAGTAAAACTTTAATTCACAATCACCGCATTCAGTTACGTACGATTTCGTCATACTCTCCTGTATTCAATACGATAAATTACGGTCGACGAGTCAGGGCCGTCCTGAAGTTAGCCGTAGACGGCTGCGTAAATTAGATTTTAAAATTTTTCCAACGTTTGATTATTATATCTTCCTTAATGACAAATACACAAAAGTACAGTGTGACCACAACTCCTCGTACGTACTGTACTTAAAAAATACTCACCAAACAAATATATAAACATAAGCAAAACAGATATAGCATTGCCAAATGATAAATAAGTTGGATCTCCGGCGTGGAACACCGCGGCCCATCTCACGTGACCCAAAGTCGCATGGTGTCCAGTCCCGTAAAAATGGTATGAGGCCAATAGGGCCCATAGACATGCCATGCTTGAGTTACAACGAGTGCTTAACGCTGTAAAAAAAATATTATTTCAGGCTGGGCCAATTAAACTGATAACTTATAATGCATAGGTAAAGTTTTAAAATCCTAGATGTATATGTTAAGAAAAATACAAAACGTTGGTTCAGTTTTACACTAAACTCTACATTCTGTATTGAACTTTTTCTCCATTTTTAACTTTTAACGTTTGAGTGAAACTCAAAGCCTTCAAAGTTCTTAACAGACTGGGGAAATAGAAATAATTTGAAAATTAACATTACAGAAAATTAAAAAAAAATAATTAAATCAAATCAGCTTCACGCTGTATTCCGCAGACAGCAGGGTAGGCAGAGGGATCCTAGTGTTAAGACACTCCGTTCCTCACTTTCTGCCGAATTCTGGAGGCATTGCGTGTTGAGTGGCAGAACTCAACGCCGCGCTTAACCTCGACACCAGAGCGAAGAAATGGAAATATAAATTTAAGTAAATATTTCATCTCCTCGAGTGGCGATCGAACCCAAAACCAGTAGGTTTTAGTCACACCTCGTGCCGCTGCGCCATGACTGGCCTCAAGATTACAGAAAATGATGTTCCAACTCACAACTACCCCATCAGAATAGAGAATAATTATAAAACAACATATAAATACTTACAAAACTTCGTCGAGCCTTCAGTCTTCAACATAGATACTAGGTTCAACGCTAGGAATCCGGATATAAGCGCTAAACCTGCAGTTGGCGCAAATGCTGCCCCTAGCACTAACGTATTTGCTAAGTAAAATAATAGTCCAGCCACAACTAATGGGAGTGTGGGCCCTTTGCCATCCCTTCTGAACAAAAGTGCAAACATGGTCAAAATAACAAGCCAAGCACCTCTCGCCAACATTTTCGACCTGCTCGGTGAACCCAGCGATCCCCAGCCAACGGCCCAGTGAGCACACGCAAATATACCAGCTATCACAATCCCATAGCCTCTCCACTCAACATGGCGTCTAGCGACCGCTACAACTGCGGCTACGGAACCCAGTGCAAGAATTAGGGCAGCGCGAGACGCATTTCCCGAAGATATATTTCCACCATTTGTCCAACAGTCGCCTTGCTCTTCCCTACAGCCCCTATATGACCTAGTCAATCCCATAACAACTCCAAAACCAGCCCATAGCATAAAAGACTTAGCATTCCCAACATTCCAGGCCATCAAGCCCAATACAGTTAAACATAAATAGGACAATGTAGCACCTTCCTCTATTATGTAACTATTCGATACTAAAACCACTGCTGACGCGAAGAGGGCAGCTCTTGCGAAACGCTCGTAAAATTGCGAACGTCCCTCATACCAGCGTTGGGCGATACCATCCCAATGCATGATAACTAGAACACAGGTAATTGTCCCCGAAATTAATCCTGTGCTCAAAATTATCGCATGGACCAAATCTTCGAGGATTTGGAAATAGAATCCTGTATAGCATATAGCTATACAAACAGCCATGGATATAAGTCCACAAGGGACGAAAGAACTGGCGAAAACATAAGGAATGTGTTCAACTGGAATACCTTCGGTTATGATCCAGTTGAAGAATACAGCTAAAAGAAGCAACAAAAGAGCCCTAAGCATTGATAAAGAATCGAATTCAACCCAAACTTCTCTGAAAACTCCTCGTGTGTTGTCCATAAGTGTCCTGTAACAAAAGAGTTAAATAAAAAACATCAATTAACAATTTATAGACATATATTAAAAAAAAATTAAATCTATATTTCCATTTCTTTGCTCTGAAGTCGAGGAAAAGTGCGGATTTGAGTTCCCCTACTCAACACACAACACCACCAGAATTCAGCATAAAGTTGGGAATGGAGTGTATATTAGTTTCCTCTGCCTACCCTGGCGTGTGCAGGATACAGCGTGAAGCTGATTTATTTATTTATTTGTGTCAGAACTATTATTATAAGAAAAATGGAGAATCCTACACTTATAACAACAAAAATGTACTTTATAACTCTGTTGACTTACCTAACATTAGCTATATACATTTTTAATTCTTCGTTGGTCTCTACACTGCTTGCCTTATCTAACTGCTCCCTGGTAGCATTGATCAATAAAGCTAATTTATCTAATGAAATTTGTTGAGACTCTTCACCATATCTAATCATATACTCTGTTACCTAGAAGAAAATTTAGATTTTAGAAATGACATTAGATATATTCTGTAAGCATAATAGTTGTATGTGTTCAAGTCTCACTTGGGGAAATATTTTTTTTTTATGTTCCCATACTAGTAATTGCAGCGGCAGCAAAGTTTGAGCATTGAGTTCTGCCACTCAATCTACAGTATTTGCAAATTCAAAAAGGTTCAAAAAGGTTACATAACACTAGGTTTTCTCTGGTAACCTTGTGATATGGATATGGATAAGAAATATATGTATTAAAAGCCTTACCTGTTTTAAATTATTGGTCAAATGCAATAAAGTATGAGCGATTGGCATATTTGGTAGTATGGAAAACAGTAGATTTCCAAGAGATGGCGCA
>DWQW01012629.1:0-10707 GCA_018249695.1 Heliconius erato demophoon | reverse complement strand
CAACACTAGGTTCCTTCTGCCTATCCTACTGTGTGCGGGATACAGCGTGAAGCTGTATCCCGCACACAGTAGGGTTTTCATCTTCTTTCTCGAGCGAGTAAATGACAATCAATTCTTACCCGGAGTGGGAATCGTAAACACTAATGTCGCGTTTACCATCAATCGATGCTTTCCGCCCTAAAACGGCTTAAATATCAACATAAAAGGTTTTAATAAAGGGGTTTTATTTTGATAAAATAATAAACTAATGCAAATATATATATATATATATATATATATATATATATATATAAGTATATAAGTAAGAAATCATTAGTAAGAAACATATCTGGATTTTCTTATCTACCTATTACTGTTTGTTCGAACAATAGAATTATGTAAAATATGAGTTCATTGAAAGATGTTGCTACATAATCTTTTTAAAATACAATAATCATTATATATTTACGCACTTTTATTAATAGGATAAAAAATAATTTTCTCATAAATTACTGCAGTCTTCTTTGTCCCATCTTTTGCTTTATTCTTTCTGTCCAAATTCTAGTTATAGTATCGTAGCTCATCGCCCTTGATGCCAGCGCGGCGCCCTGAGCGCTGGTTGCGTGTAAGCCAGAAAAATCAAGGCCAGTCGTGGCGCAGGAGCACAAGCGTGCGACTGTAAGCGCGAAAGCTTGTGGATTCGATTTCCAGTCGAGAAAATGAAAATATTTAATATTTTCATTTCTTCGCTCTGGAAACGAGACAAAGCCGCGGGCGCCACTTAACACGCAATGGCTCCAAAAGTGGGGAACATAGATAATAACTGAGAACTTGAAAAACCTAAGGAAATTACCTTGAGGTTCGAATTGGATTTTCCAAAATCAACCTGAGTATTATAAATGTATGAAAAAACCATAAATTACGTTATACATATGACTATATATATTTTTTTCTTTTTACAGTCATTTGGCGCATTATGTGATATTAATGAGAAATTTAAAACAAATCATAAAATTAAGAAATATTCTTCAATTTGATGTACTTTTTCAAATAATCTCCGTAAAATCCACCATTACCACTTTATATCAGTAGTCGTCAAATATAATTTGAACAAAAACCACTCAAAACTGCATAATAAAGCTACAATTTTTTGTCGTCTAGTTACAAAACGAAACCGGTTTTAATAAAAATGGACGAATAAATTATACCAAATTAAAATAAATATCTATAAAAAGCTGGTTGAAATTGTAAATTACAGTCGTTTATATCTAATGCCTAAGTAATTATACTATCAACAAGTATATAGGTGGTTTAAAATAAAGAACTTATCTATATATCAGTATCGCGATTATAAAAATACTAGGTGATTTCCCATGGCAAGGTCGTTGTGTGTGCCATAGCAGGAAATGCGATGGTTTATTTAAAATATTTTTGCATATTCTCAGAGTGTTATATTGAATATGTGATTTGTATATTGTTGTTATATTAAAAATCATAAAAATACATCCAAATTAAAACAAAACACCACTAATACACGGGATCATATCATCGTGTATCGCGACAAATATATGTAAAAAATAATAATAATAATTTATTTCTAAATAAATTACCAAAAAAGAAAACCTAAAAATTCTAATTAAAGTCTAGACAAAAATGAATATAGATAACAGAACAGGCTAGCTAGGTAGATTCAGTTGTAAAAATAGATCCGTTCCGCGTCCGCGGCCTTTCCGAGTGGTGTGGGGGGAGGGGAAAGGGGGGAGGGGAAAGGGGGGGAGGCAGACGATGACATCACACTGCACCGGTGCGACAGCCAACTCTTGCGCAACCGTCCTTGATCTTGACTGCGTCGCCCGCACGCATGCGCACAATACATTTTAATACTCGCGACTATATTTATCTCGCATACGGCTGACAGCATGCGAAACGGTATTCGAATTATTTAGAAGTATGAAATTTATTATATTAGTTTAGTTTTATTGGGGCCAGTCGTGGCGCGGGGGCACAAAGTGTGACTGTAAACGTGACTAGTCGTTGGTTCGATCCCTGGTTGAGGACATGAAATGTTTATTTAAATGTATATGGCCATTTCTTCGCTCTTGTATTGAGGCTATGTGCGGCGTTGAGTTCTGCCACTGAACACGCAATGTATCGAAAAATTCGGCAGAAATCGGGAAACTCAGTATCTTAACAATAGGTTGCCTCTGCCTACCGTGCTGTGAGCGGGATACAGCGTGAATCTGATTATTTAGTTTTATGATTGTAAAGTTCTTTAGTTCAAAAAAAAAATATTTTGTATGTAATTTATGATATAACTCTTTGAACTAAGGCTATATCGTGATGTAGAGTGATTTATGATCCATTTTTATCTATGGATATGTGAATGATAAAGTGAATCTAGAGATAAAACATTTCTTTCTCTTATTTTTTTCTTTCTAATAGTTTCCATATTCAAAATAAAATTATAAAGGCATTCTTGTTCAAGTAAAAAGAATATTAAAATGACTTACAATCAATTAATAATTAATGAATCGATTAATATTCGAATATGCCAAATTCGCCATTCTAAAATATAATAGTAGTTTCACTAACGTGTTTTTTTTAATATATTCGTGGATAAATTTTAGGTCCAATTGTCTGAAATTATGTACATATAAATATCAGTAGTCTGTTCCGAAGGTCACGGATTGAGGAAACTAAACTAAATGTATCCGATGTACCTTTATATATACAGAGTGGGTAAAGTTATTTAAATTATAACCAAATAATATGTGCTTTTTCGAAATGTGTGAGAGGTCAACGAAAAAAACGTGTTCGGTTACATGTTAAAATTGATTAATGAAATACTTATTTAGAAAACATATGAAAATTTGAACGTAGCGGGACTCGAACTCGCGCCTCCTGGAAACCGACCAGGTCGGTATTTTTCTTTCCTAAGTGTGGAATAAGACTTTAAAAATGTTCAAAAATATTTGATTACTGAAGTTTTTTTTTTGCAAATGTTATAGCGTTGATTTTTTTTTCGAGAATTATAAGATTTTTTTTAGACATTATAAGAACTCTAAAGCAAAATGGCTTTCTGATTGTTTATAATTTTTTTTATTGTTGCTTCAAAATGTATGTCCATATCCTGTTTAAATACAACTATTCCCTCAAACGAGGATCGAACCAACAACTATCGCGTTCCACTGATCCACGACGGCCTCTTGCCTAATCTAGCCAGATGTTTGCATGCTAACAGCACATTATTAATCAGTTGTTACTGGTGCAGGAAATAGGCCTACACTGATAAGAACTGAATACACGCGCTTTAATTTATGACTGTACTGCTCTATTCGAGTGCTGAAACTCAAGTATACTTTACTTATTATTACATATATAATTTGTTTTCTATATTTTCCGTTATTAAGTGAGAACGGGACCTAATAACAATCCGTTTTTACCTGATTGAGGTAAAAACGGAACCCTTATTACCCTAACTTTGTTTTTTTTATTTATCTCGAGGTCGCGTTGAGGTATCAAGCTGTAGTTAGTTAATTTACAAGACTATGGTTTTTGAAGTACCGAGAAAGAAAAAAAAATAAAGTCTAAGTCAACGCAATCATAAGATACGAGCGTTCTTGCATCAGTTTTGCTTATGTATTCATTTTTTTATATTTTGTATGAAATTCGCCGCGTAATATCATTTATAATGAGTTTCACGCTGTATCTCGCACCCAGCAGGGTAGGCAGAGGGAATCTAGCGTTAAGACACTCTATTTCCCACTTTCTACCGAATTCTGGAGGCATTGCGTGTTGAATGGCAGAACTCAACGCCGCGCTTAGCCTCGACACCAGAGTGAAGAGATGAAAATATAAATTTAAGTAAATAATTAATCTCCTCGAGTGGGAATCGCACCCACAACCAGCCAGTTTTACAGTCACACTTCCTGCAGCTGCGCCACGACTGGCCTCAATATCATTTACTTATAATAATAATAATCATTTACTTCATAGAAAGCTTCAGTACAAATCAACGACCCCCCGAGTGAGGGTCGAACCCACAACAGAAGCTCAGACTCAATGACATTTCTCCTTCATTATTATTAGAGTTGCTAAAATCTAAATAGTGCATTCCGCTCTCTTTCACTTACAGTTTATTTATGTATACATTTTTTTTATATTGTGTACAAACGCATGTAAAATCTACATGTTTCATACATAACAAAAAATGTATTTCCCATACTAAGTGCACGTTTAACACTCTTAAAATTATTAATAAAATCATACTGTATAATTAATTTTTTAAGTATTCAAGTAAAAACGGTTCATATTTTCTTTTTACAAGAAAAGTAACTATAAATATTCAATATTTGAATTTCAATATTCTAACATCTACAGCGTGCGCTACGCACGTTAGTTAGTTGATGTTGTATAACGAATTTAATTATAACGTTTATAAAGTTTTTTTCTTTTGTACGAAAATAGTATAATTGAAATTGTTTATTATTTTTTAAATTTTATGAATTCTAAAAAAAGTTAAGCCTTTTTTAGAATTAATAAAATTAAAAAATTAAACCAACTTCACACTGTATTCCGCACACAGTAGGGTAGGCAGAGGGAACCTAGTGTTAATACATTCCGTTCCCCACTTTTTCCGCCGAGTTCTGAAGTGTGAAGTTGTGAATTGCGTCTTGAGCAGCGGAATTCAACGCCGCGCTTTTTCTCGATACCATAGCGAAGAAATTAATGTAAATAAATATTTCATTTCCTCGAGTGGGGATCGAATCCACAACCAGTCGATTTTACAGTCACACTTTGTGACCCTACGCCACTACTGTCCTCAGAATTCATGATTGAAATTATATTGATATCATAGATGTGGTATGTCGTGACATATGTGGTATCTTGAAAGGAACAGGCGGAGACATTTAAGACACTCAATTCTACTTATCTTAGGTAAGAAATTGCATGTAGAGGATTGAGAATGTTGTGATATTATAATTTAGGTTTCCCACATTTGCCCGCAAAGCAGGGCGGGCAGGGGAAACCGCTCAATTTTGTATTTTATTCCCCTGAGTGGGCATCGAACCTACAACAATCGCGATGACAACCTGACAATTAATACCTCTACTGTCTCTGCGCATTGTCTCTTCGTTATATTTTAAGAAGTATTTAAATGAAATAGAACCTACAGCCAACGTGAAAGGTTAGATATTTCATCTCATAACTTACTAATATTATGATTGTGAAAGTTTGTGAGAATCGATGTTTGTTCTTATGTCACGCAAAAAGTAATGAACAGATTTGGATAAAACTTTACAATAATATAGCTTACACAACAGAATAACACCTAGGCTTCAATTAATTATTTATAATATATTAATTAGAATATAACTATAAACTTAAGCGGGCGAATCACCGTTTGGTTTGTTAGTTGTACATACATGTATATGCTTTACAGTATGTTTATACCTCTAAACTACAAATACATATTATTATTTATATTCCACATCTAACAGGGCAAAGGGAGCCTATTGTTAAGACACTCCGTTGTCCACTTTACGCCGATTTATCGACACATAGCGTGTTAAGAGGTGGAACTCAACGCTGCGCTTTTGCCTTGGTATCAGAACGAAAAAATGCAAATATTCATAAATAATTATTTATTTCCCCAAGTGGGAATCCAACCCACAACTGTCGCGTCACTGTCTTGCTGCCCCTGCACTACGGCGGTCTCTACATACATTTATTAAATAATAAAAAAATAACCACAGCCAATACATTCCCCGGATACCACTGTCATGTCGGTATTTTTAAAAGATGTTTAGAATTTTCGTAAATATATTATCGAATGGCCGAACCACTAACGCACTAACCGTTGACGCAATATTAGGTGCCGATGCTGCCAAATGATAGTTTATCTGGCTGTATCACTATCACTAAGCGGTGTTGGTGTATAAATACATAAATTTATGTGAGTGTACACTACGTTTTAATATCTGAAATGTTTTGTTCATATTTTCAATAGTGTTGATTTATGTTAGTAGATTTAGTAATAAGCTTGTTAGTTGTTGGCGTGTGAAACGTGGCGCAGTGGAGCAGCGTGTGGTTATAAATACGATGGTTTTGAGTTCGACTCCCCCTTAGTGAGCAACTTCGAACCGATCATAGATAACGAAGCTTGTAGACGTTAAGTTCTTTTCCTACTTTGCTATGCGGAGAAAAGGTGAGAAGTCATATAAAATATAATCTAAATTTAGTCCCTATTAAGCTAAATACAGTTATTTTAGTCTTGAAAACTACATGTAGAGAATAATGACTTGTGGATTCGATTCCCATATGAGGAAATTAAATATTTAAAATTTTCATTTTCTCTCTCTGGTAACGAGGAAAAGAGCGGCGTTGAATACCGCCACTCAACACGCAATGTCTGCAGAATTCGGCGAAAAGTGAAGAACGGAAATGTCTCAATGAGAACGGAGTATCTCAACTCTAGGTTCCTAGGTTCTTCTAGCCTACTGTGTGTGCTATTTACTATTTACCGCGTGGAACTAACAACATGTAGAGAACCTTGTGATAAGTGACTCTGTTTTCTTCTTTTTGTCTATTTAGCTAAGATACATTGTGTGTTAGGTGGTTGAAATGCGCGCCACGACGATAATTATATTTTTATATCGTTTTAAGTATATTTTTTAAATGAGGTTAGGTAAAAAGAAATAATTGACTTTTTTCTATTTTCGATGAAAACTGCTGTGTCTAATGTTTTTTATTTTTTTTTAACATTTTTTTCAGCTTCACGCATTATCTCGCAGTATTAAATATTATCTAATGTTAAGACACTCCGTTCCCTACTTCCTGCCGAATTATCGAGGCTTTGCGTGTTGAGTGGCGGGACTCAACTCCGCGCTTTTGCCTTGGTACCAGAGCGAACAAATGAAAATATTTAATATAAAAATTCTTCAGAGTGCTTTAACTAATATTTTAACGTAAAATCGTTGAATATATAAATATATTTTTTATGTTTCACATTTTGAAAGTAAAATATAGAGTGGATAATTAATTCATATTGTATTGCCATCGAATAATGAAATAGGCTTGGTTAAGTTAGCATTTAGTTAACTTTAGGCATAAAAGGTTATTTGTTTCCCATACAACAATTTGGTATTTAATAAACTTTCCAGATAGTTGTAAGAAACCTTTATACATCATTGTCCTTTAAAAAAATTATAGGTATTTTGATCACCAACAAACCAACAAATTTATATTATATATATATAAATATATATAATATACGAATACTTTTATAATGATCTTCTGTCTTCTTTAACAACAAAAATTTACAATGAAAAAATAAACTATTTCTCTCTTCGTATATCACAGGTCTAACTAATATGAGCAAAAGTTACGTATCTTCTTATATATTATTACGCACATTATTTTGTTCATAGTTATTTCATTTACATTGTAAAGAGTTTCACACTGTATCTAATTAGGGAAGGCGGAACAAGTCTCCCCACTTTCCGCGGAACCCTACGCCGCACGTTGCCTCGATATTACCATTTTTTTTTATAGATTTTTTTAATTTAATTTTTAACGAGAGTCAAAAATAAAACATCCCTCCTTTCAACACTCTTCATCTTGCAGCGAAATAATGTATTTATATGTGTACAGTTGGTGTTTATATTTATTAAGACATTCAAATATAGCGTGACATCTTATGCATAAATCAATAATATAATTATTATTATAATTTAATTAAGCCTTGATACAGTGTTTATATTATCATAAAATAAAAGAACGGCTGTAATAGTGCATGTATTTAATACATATTCGCATCCATTTTCGTATTTGACTAAAGGAGGAAATGAAGTATTTAATATTTTTCCTTTTTTTCGCTCTAGCGTCAATTCGAAGCGCGGCGTTGAGTTCCGACACTCAACACGCAATTCCTCTGGATTTTAGCGTAAAATCGGAAACGGAGTGTCTTAACACTAGATACCGTCTTCCTATCCTACTGTGTGCGGAATACAGAGTGACGTTAAAAAAAAATCTATAACGTTACCTAGAAATATCATACTATTCAAGGCATCAAGATTATAAAACAATACTAGATATTCAAATTAAAACGAATTGGCAATGCCTATATTATTATATTACATCACACGAACAACATCTCGGCCTGCATATAGATTTACCGACTTTGATCTAAATGTTAAAAATGCAAACGGTTGCCTTTGTGCGATTGTGATGTCTTTATCAAATCGTTTCCGGTGATTCGACTTTGATGTTATTAGACAGATAGCTTTGAAATTCATTATGTGACAGATATTAACTATTGTATTGTATAGTGGACAAAGGGACTGTGAAAGCGACAGGTTGTGGGTTCGATTCCCACTTCTCTTCTCTTGCGCGGCGTTGATTTCCGCCACTCAACACGAAATGCCTCCAGTATTTCAGAATTCGGTGGAAAGTGTAGGACAGAAATGTCTTAATGGAATAGGTGTGTCTTCATACTGAAAGGGACGACTGGGAAGTGCTCCCAGGTTCCCTCTGCCGCTATGTACGAGATGTATCCCGTGCAGTACGGTGTTCACGTTACAGCTAAAAAAAAATATTGTATGCAGTCTTCATATTTACAGAGATCGTATTACTTTCAATAAAACGTTACAGTGCCAAGGTAATGGAGTGCGAGGCTCAAATTTGTTACGTTACGTTCTTTCCGCTTAAAAAATGTTATGCGTGATGAATGATTTAATGTTTTCTAATATTTTTGTCATTTTAAATATTAAATTAAAATAATTTTATTAAATTTATAAATATTTACTATATCTTTTGTATTTTGCCAACGTGTTAAACCATTTAACACGCAATGCCTGCAGAATTCATCGGAAATAGAGTGTCTTAATACTAGATTCCATCTGCTTACTCTGCTGTGTGCGGGATACAGCGTGAAGTTAATTTTATTTTTGTATTTCACAGCGGCGGGAGCTAGCTCAGACATGGGAAGTGAGCACTATTGCCTAAGGTGGAACAATCATCAGAGCAACTTGCTCGGCGTTTTCAGCCAACTGCTACACGACGAGAGCTTGGTGGACGTCACGCTCGCCTGTTCCGAAGGTGCCTCCATACGGGCTCATAAGGTATTCAATTACTATTTTTTTTTTTATTTTCAATTTCTTTAGCTTTACTTAGTCTGGTAGGTGATCGAACAGCCTTGTACAAAGCGTTTTTCTCAAGAATATTATAAAATATATTAGGCTAAAAGTACAGAGATCACAGTTTATTTAAAAACAGCAAAAATATAGTATTTAAATAAATTAATGTATCACTTTGGACGATCAATCACTACCTACTTACGTCACAAACGGAGAAAACATGAGAGAAGATGTTATTTGCAGATTTTACACCTATGTGCAAAACGTAAATGTTTCCCGAAATATATAAATATTTTGATTTTATATTGTTTTACTTTGTTATTTATAGATTTATGACATAATTTATCATAAATCACAGTAATAAAAACTATTTTGGCTCACAGTTTCTAAAATAGATTTAAATATTCCCATGCATGCATCATAATATATTTTCCATGAAAATGATGGACTGCGGAGTATATATATTTATATCTACACCACGCTGCCAAGTTTTTATTTTATAATCTTCCTTCAATTTAGAGTATACTAGAATTCCTATAGTTCGTTAAAAAATTAAGCCTTTTTGCCAGTGGTGTGAGTCATTGGTACATTGTGGAAAAACCAATATCCTATTAGGCAGGTTGTTATGCTTTATATTGAAAATCATATCGATTTGTACTCGTCTCTATCTCTAGAAGCAAATGATTTTATTATTTAATTTTTTCTTTAATCTCTATTTTAATTCTAATCTATCCTTTTATGTCTTAGTCGGTAATCGTTATCGCTAGTTACACAATTGCTGTACGGATTTTATATAATACATAAATATAGATTTTTCAAAATATTCATTTGAGATTGCATTGTGGGATTTAAGCCCACACAGTTGAGCTTCAGTCAGATAAAAGCGCTACGATACCATATTCAACATTTATTTTTAATTTCTAATAATAATCTCTTTTCTTATTAACTACCCAAAATAACTAATTATTTTCTTAACTGTATCCTACATATAGCAAACATAGAAAAAGCAGAGAAAATCTAATGTTAAGACATTCCGTTCCACACTTTCCGTCCGAGACTTCGCGTGTTGACTGGTCCTTTTCTGGTTACCACACCCATACCATTTACAATCAAACTCTGTGCCACTGCACCACGACAACGTCGTTACTAATGAATTATTTCTTCAATTACAGGTAGTACTATCTGCGTGCTCATCCTACTTCCGCTCGCTTTTCGTGGATCACCCTTCGCGTCATCCAATTGTAATTTTAAAGGACGTGGGCTTAGAGGAGCTCCGGACACTCGTCGACTTCATGTACAAGGGCGAAGTGAACGTCCAGTACTGCCAACTGCCCGCTCTCCTTAAAACGGCTGAGAGCCTTCAGGTGAAAAATGTTATATTTCTTATTGATTTAACCAATCAAAGTTTGTGTTGTAGTTAATATAAAAACGTAGTACACAGCACTAGCCTGATAAAAAACTTACATTATATTTTTTTAAGGTTAAAGGATTAGCGGAAATGACTACGCTTAGTGCAGCCGGCATCGACACCCGAAACGTCCCAGAACCGATGGAAGAGTGCCAGCAGCAAGATATTAGGGAACCAATAGAT
>DWQW01012628.1:0-10708 GCA_018249695.1 Heliconius erato demophoon | reverse complement strand
ACGATTCTTTCTTACAAACTTCATTAATAAATTTAAAATATCGTTCATGTTGAAAACAATATTTTCCTTTATTTCGTTTAACAAATTCTTAGGAACTACGATAAAGTTCGATACTAGTAAAAGGAACACTTAGTTGAGGCGCATCTTATTTATATGTTCTTATTGAACCCAATAAAGAAGTGCAGTAGAGTTGAATGATGGAGTATTCTTAGTTTTAATTGTCAGTATATTTAACAAGCATTTAGTAAATATAATATCTGTGATGATATAACGCAAATACCTACTTAGATAATTGCCAGTTTCTAGTTTAGGCAAATGATATTTTTTTATTTGGGTACAGTTAAAATACATAACATTATTTTTAAATAATAGGAATATAAAAAAAATAACTGATATGAAGTTAGCCAGTTAGTCAATTAATACCTGACAGTATCTTAGGTCTGCCTATAAAAATATTTTTTTGTCATGTTCTTGGATAGGTGTTACGGAAACAGTTTACCAGGGGCGCTGCAGTTGTTTGAGAAAACCAATGTTGCCATCTATTTCCCAAACTACTAATTTTAATGCGGTAACGTTTGCTTGTGCAAAACCAAAACTACTAGCCTGACTAGAATGTGGTCATCATATTTTTTCAATTCGTTGTTAATATTAGTAAGGATTCTTAAATAGGCTTTACGATGGTAAAACATGAGATTTACTGCAATAAAATGAATAAAGTTAATCTGATAATACTTGGTCGGCAAGTTGTAGGTAATCTTAAGTGGATAAATTATTAAAATAAATATGATAATTTATAAGTAAAATTACTCTCAAAGTAAACTTTACCCTAACGGTTACCCCTAAGGCTAATTACAATTAAATCCTTAAATAAAGTACTGGACCATTTTATTTCACTTGTACACAATAGAAAAATTAGATACTTATACAGAAAGAAATTAGCATATAAAAAATAGTCACAGGCGGGAATTGACTCCGTAAGTACAATATAAAGTCATACATAATACACGAACTTGGAAAAAACCCTCTTTGTTCAATAGCTCTAATGTGTGCATACTCTTGTTTAAAAATAAGAAAAGCTTACTATTCGAAAATAAGTCAAAATGTCATACAGTATTGATATTTATATTTAAAACCGTGATCTGTCACATTTAATTATGATAAAGTGCAAAGTTAAGTTTCGCTAACCAGACCAATGGAGATTAAATGTGTTATTGTATGCTTATAAAGATGACATTCGGAATAGACCAACGTTCCCAATATTTATATATATATTTTCGATTATGGTAATTCCGACGTCAATAATGAACTAAATTTATTTTACAGTACTTACGTTTTTTTATTAAAGATAATTAAATTATTCACATAATATTACATAGAAATTCTAACTTAATTTTTAACAAAAAACGTCGACATCAAACAACGTACTAAAAAGTAACAAATAATTTTACATAAAATAAAACGTACTTTGATTTTGTTAAACAAAAATAATTAAAAAAATATTTTATAATTTTGAAGTCGGTGACAAGTAAAACTAACAGGTTTAGTAATTCGATATTGTAGGTTGAAGTAGGTTGAAAAGAAATGCAACGATGAATCTCACTTCTGACACTCATTTTAACAATGTTTTACTATTACAATAATTTAACTAAAAAAAAAATTAAATTAGCTTCACGCTGTATCCCGCACACAGCAGGGTAGGCAGAGGGAACCTAGTGTTAAAACACTCCGTTCCCCACTTTCTGCCGGATTCTGCAGGCATTGCGTGTTGAGTGGCAGAACTCAACGCCGCGCTTAACCTCGACACCAGAGCGAAGAAATGGAAATATAAATTTAAGTAAATATTTCATCTCTTCGAGTGGGGATCGAACCCACAACCAGTCGATTTTGCAGTCACACCTCGTGCCGCTGCGCCACGACCGGCCTCAATAATTTAACTATTACAGTATAATTATATTTTTAATAAAAAAAAAAACGACTCGTTCAATTTCAACCGGATCCCATAATCAGAACCTAATTTAACTTTCACCAAACTATCCTTAAAGTGAATCCTTTCAAATGAAAAAAAGAATCATCGGAATCGGTTGGCGTGGTATTGAGTTATTCCTAAATTTGTCGCGCACATACCTAATGCAAATTTAAGGCTTATGTAATTTTCTCATAGATACCATTGTCAGAAATGAACCAAAAAAAAATTGCGACCACACTAGAAGCACCAGCTTCAAAGCTGATAAATAAAAAAAAAACATCAAAATCACCTAGTCAAAAGTTCTCAGGTAACAAACAAAAAAAAACAGTCGAATTGATAAACTCCTTTCCTTACAGAATTCGGTTAAAAAATACATTTCTTTTCTGTTAAACGACCACAACATAAATCTATCAAAAATTTTACTGTATAATAAACAAATCATCATTTTCTAT
The DNA here is from genome assembly GCA_018249695.1 of Heliconius erato demophoon. NCBI lineage: Eukaryota > Metazoa > Arthropoda > Insecta > Lepidoptera > Nymphalidae > Heliconius > Heliconius erato. The sequence goes on along the minus strand of DWQW01012628.1, from coordinate 8,290 downwards.
ATGGCGGCTGGATTGTGTAATAGGATAGTAATAAAAATTGGTTCTTTTCCGAGTAGTTCCTGATCGCGCCATTTATTGCATCTCGGAATAGTACAAGTTTCCTGTGAGCTCTAACACTGGCTTCTTTTATAAGTTTTAAAATGCCTTACGAACTACGCTTTGAATTTCTTTTAATATAAAACGATCTTCATATTAAAATAGCTGCAGCAGCGAATTCCTAATTGCATTAAGGTTTTATATTTTTATTCCGTTTTACATTTTACCTGATTATAATTAAATTATAAGAAGTACAAGAAGATATTTTGTTGATTTTGCAAGCTTTTTAAATTATTTTCAATGAAACGAAGAGATTATTTACTTTAATGCTTATCTACTTAATATACTACACCTATACCGGTATTTAATATATACTGTTACTATATTTTCCTTTATTTCGTAAAATATTTAATCCACCACTTATCTTTATTAAGCTTTTTAGCTCAGTTTAAATAAATATGAAATAAATATAGTATACTAGAAGTATAGGGTACAGAAAATAATGAGCTGAGCGAATAAATATATTTAATTATTCATAAACATTTTGTTAACAATATAATATTAGCAAAATTACTATATCGATATTTGAAGAGTTTTCCAATTGTCGGTGGTAATATTTTTTTATCATTCTTAGGCAACGATCAACAAAAAAAGAGAACAAATATATTTGTATTTTACGTAACTGTTTTGATATACATGGGTAACCTTTAATAAAACCACGTTGTTGTGAGTCTTGGGGTAGTCAATTTGGTCCGCATTCACTCAACCTGCGACATATCAGTACTATAGAACCTGCTCGTATGGAATTTGAATTTATTTTATAAATATTAGCCTCTTTTGTTTTCAGGGTCTTGATGTTGCGTTTTTAAAAAATATAACTTTTTCACGCTGTATCCCGGACACAGCAGGGTAGGCAGAGGGAACCTAGTGTTAAGGCACTCCGTTCCCCATTTTCTGCCGAATTCTGGAGGCATTGCATGTTGAGTGGCAGAACTCAACGCCGCGCTTAGCCTTCGACACCAGAGCGAAGAAATGGAAATATACATTTAAGTAAATAATTCATCTCCTCGAATGGGGATCGAATCCACCACCAGTCGGTTTTACAGTAATACTTCGTGCCGCTGCGCCACGACTGGCCTTTTTGTACGTTTTATAAAAAAGTATTCGTATTTATTATACATTTAATTTGAGTAATATTGTAAACTTCATGTATTTAATTTATTATTAGATATATACCAATATATTTTTTTTGTAAATTAGAAAAATATATTATTTAATAACGTTTATAATGCTAAACAGCTAACAGATAACTAAGAAACGTATAACAAAACAACAAGCAAATCCCACCGCGCGGTGATATTCCTAACCTATCGGAGTTAGAAACAAAACAACCATACCCGAATAGCCGAACAAAACGCGTAATGACCGTGTTCAACTTCCGTAGTTACATATAGACTGACCAAACAAAAGGTTTAACCTACACAATTAGCTCGTTCTCTTCATATTAAGCGTAAAATCTTTTCTTTTGACGTTTCACGGCTATTATACGAAGAACAATAAGAAGACAGTTTAGAAATATCTAATAATTTTAAAGGTAGTGCCTCTAGTGACTCCTAATGGAGGACGTGGCGATCGTGAAGGAACAAAGCCAACTGATTTGTGGTCGCTGGTAATACATTCAGTGTCTTGTTTCTAGTGAGTTCATAGATGGATGGTAAGTACAGAGTGTGGAGCAAAAAGAAGATGTTGGCGTTTGCCCAAGAGTATCTCAGCGTGTATCATACGCCATATTAATAAACCATCTGATATAATTAAACCGATGAGCTCCTAAGCTGTTTATACGTTTAATTATATCGTATTTTATTATTTCTTATTAAATGTTAGTGTGAGCGAAAAGTGGAGAATGGAGCAATGTATCAATTGTTTTCTTTTTTTCTAAAATATGGTTCTTTCTACCATTGTGCGGCTCGTACGCTCGTTTGACGTGTCTTTTTTATTTAAAAAAAAATCTTTGACAAAAGGAGCAAGAATGAATACTATATATAAAATAATTACAGTAAGATGAAAAAGAGTACAAATCATCTTTATGAAAAAAATACCTAATATAAAACGGAAAAAATCCACGATATTTACCATTAAACGACGTGAAAAAAAATAAAAAAAACTAATAAAGAACATATTACATAATCACACATTCCTTCAAACATTTTACAAGGCTATCTGTACTTAACTTAGACCAAAGAATAAGGCGGCGAGTCGCTATTTACATATGGTTGCGGGGTCAGTCCAGCCTTAGTATCTCGGTGATTTACTGCCCCATTCAATTGTTAGCAGGTCTTGTATCACAAGCTGCTACAGACAAATAGATGCTATTTATTACACATTATTTACTTGATAGAGACCGTGATTGCAGCGGCAGAGGGTATTTTGGTGCGAATAAATGTATATCGTATCTTCGTTCATTAATTATTGGAGAAATGAGAAGTTAATCTTTGTAATTTTCAGTTTTCTTTTGTTGGTGTAATGAGTTGATTGTAAAATGATGTGGTAGGTTCGATTTTAGTTTGTTTTATTTTAGTCATGAGAAGTAAGTATCAAAAAGTCTATTAATTATCAATTTTAATAAAAAAATAGTTGAACCAGTGAGTGAATAATAGAACCAGTGAATCGCAGGTGCACGAGGGCCCAAAAGTGTAACTGTAAACGTGACAGGTTTTGAGTTTGATTTCCACTCGAGGAAATTAAGTATTTGATGTTTTAAATTTTGCAAACGCAATGCCTCCAGAATTTGGAGAAAAGTGGGAGCGGAGTGTCTTAACACTAGGTTCCCTCTGCCGATCCAGTTAAAGCGGGATACAGCCTGAAGCTGAAAAAAATGTCATTGGTCTACACAACAAGTTTAGGCTGGAAAAGATAAAATTAATATTAAAGCTTATAGTTTACAACCCATTGTAAAATAATCCTAAAAAAAATCTAAAAGTACACATACATATATCATAATAGTACATTAAGCCTCCGTTTCGGCAACTATCATACGGAACACTAAAAACAGTTTCTTTCAGGCCGTCTCGCAGTAACTAGGCTGCGTTTTCTTTGACATCCTAGGGAGCCTCGACGTGGGTAAACAGCGTGGTACGATTTATGCGCAGTTTCCGCGGCTTTTCCTCTTTGTCTCATGTAATGACCCCGCTTTCATCTCGTCTTCAATGGGCGCTAGCAAAGACTTGTTACCGGTCTTCGTGAGACGGTACCAAGATTGATATTTTTGCAAAATTTTATCGAAATATTATGGTTTAGATGTCCGAATGTTGGAAAATATGAATTGTGATGTAAATTATGCAATGTAAAAATGAGATTGTGATGATATAATATTTTTTTTATCTGTAAATTGTAAGATATTTAAGAATTTATACTTATATGCCTATTATAAAAAGGCAAAATCAAATGCCCTGAAAATATAATTAATAAATCTTATTATAGTTTACCTAATAGCATAAGTTTTTCATGTAAATAACACATTACATAGAACAATAAGTAGATTTTATACTTTATTATATACAAGGGTAAATTTCTATAAAGGGTAGTTATAATATGTATTAAAACTCTGACGACGCGTCGTCGCTGTATGCAGCAGAGACGTAAAGATTGTATCGACGTAACGAGTTCAAATCCTTATAATAATTATTTCCTACAACTATTTATAAGTAAGTAACTTAAGTTAACGATATTCTGCATCGAAAATGGAGGATTCTGGAGAGTAATGAGATATGCCAATATAAGGTGTTTTACTATCATAAAACGAGGCAATCGTGGCCAGTCGTGGCGCAGCGGCACGAGGTGTGACTGTTAAATCGACCGGTTGTGGGTTCGATCCCCACTCAAGGAGATGAAATATTTACTTAAATTTATATTTCCATCTTTTTCGCTCTGGTGTCGAGGTTAAGCGCGGCGTTGAGTTCTGCCACTCAACACGCAATGCCTCCAGAATTCGGCAGAAAGTGGGGAACGGAGTGTCTTAACACTAGGTTCCCTCTGCCTATCCTGCTGTGTGCGGGATACAGCGTGAAGCTGATTTGATTTAATTTAATTTTTACTATCATAAAAAATCTATGTGTCGGTCTGATTTGTTATCTCAAATAAAGATAAAAACACAAACATTACAAGGAAATATTTACCAAAAATAAAAAAAAAACAAATCAAACAACAAAAACCCATACAAAATATACGCCCACATTCATACAACTGATACAAAATTAGATCACGAAAGGCTAGTTCATCGTACAATTCGGCCTGCACTGTACAGACAGAGTACGTGAGAGATAGGAGGAGCTTGTGACGTCACTCTGCCCGTTCCCGCCGTAATGACAGTATAACGGTCCGCATTATTATTTATGTTGTGTAGCTGGGAACGGCATAATAGTACCATAAGAACGAAATAAATTCTCACAAACTTTAAGCTCTTGGACCCGCTAGAGAACCACGATAGCACTTATTGTTCTACATTTGAGGAAATATATCATTTTTCGTACACGTTTCTGGATTTTATATTTAATGTTATAGATTTATTTCTTTCGAATGTTTGTCTTGTAATATTTTATAATATAAGTTATGTAGAATAAAAAAAAATAGTTTTATTTATAAATACCGTCAGTTTAAGTTATCGTGGCGCAGTTAGAAAGCAATTAAATAAATGTATTGAAATAATAATTGGTTTAATTCTTACTTTATAATATATTTATTTCTTTTACCTAAATGCTAGCACGCAATATCATGACATGAAAAAAAAGAATATAAAAATGGTAGAATAATACCTAGTTGATACACTTGCTTTGATCTATCTAAGATTATGTGAATAAGTAAGTATTGCCATATATTTTGTTTCAAAGTCTTGAGTGTAGGTGTATCCTCAGTCTTCTTGTTTGAAGGGCAAAGTAGTTTGTGAAATTATTGGAAATATAATACTACAAAAATATAATCTCTTATATATTAGTTTGATCTTTACGTTTCTACCACATTGTTCAGTACACGCAGCAGGAAAATTACTGGTACATTTTCATTTTTCTTCATCCAAACTTAACAAAAGTACCAAAGTCCCAAGCCGCAAATTACATATTTATACTGTAATTATTAATAGTAAAAGTATGTATTTTATAAATAAAAATAGAGATTATCATCTCTACATCGTAGAGGCCAGTCGTGGCGCAGCGGCACGAAGTGTGACTGTGAAACCGACTGGGTGTGGGTTCGATCCCCACTCGAGGAGATGAAATATTTACTTAAATTTATATTTTCATTTCTTCGCCCTGGTGTCGAGGTTAAGCGCGGCATTGAATTTTGCCACTCAACACGCAAAGCCTCCAGAATTTGGCAGAAAGTGGGAAAATGAGTGTCTTAACATTAGGTTCCCTCTGCCTGCTGTGTGCGGGATACAGCGTGAAGTTGTTTTTTTTTATTATTACCTCTACATTTACATAAGCATCTCTCCTTGTTTAGGATTGGAATTTAGAACTACCATAAAAATAAAAATAATTTCCAACTGCGTTGCGGTACGATAGCGTCACCTCTTGTTATACATATCTTCTGAAGGTAAAAATTTAAATAGCACTACATTTTCATGGGCAAGCATAGATAGCGCTTAACAAAACGCGATTGCCTGTTGAAAAATGAGAAAAAGGAGCGGGAGGAATTGTGTAAGTTAAATGAAGTAATTCAAAGTTGATTATTTTGTTTACATGAAAGTAGTTCTTTTTACTTAATGTTAATACTGTTTTACATACCATTTTAATTTTTTTTTCAAAGTATAGAAAATCTTTACTGTAATATTAAAAAAAAAATTGCTAAGTTAGGTACGATAATAATTAATGAACTTCCAATAATTCAAAGCAAAAAACTTTTAAATGTTAAAACTTTTTGTTTTCAAAACTCTTTTGACGCAGAAACAATAACAAGCCGACTTAACTTTTTCACTACAAACAATAGATTTAGGTCGATAGGTCTTTTTATTCGTCCGGTCAGATGGCGTAGGCAAGTGACGTTGCTTTATCGGTGGCCGGTGACCGATTCGGACCATCGATCTCATGTTCGTTCGTCCACCACAAATAGGGTCCTTGGACTAGAATATACGGCTTAGGCAAAGCATTCGCTTTTTCGTGCATCCGTATTTTTGTGTTTTGTTACGTCCAGATTTACGGACTCGTGTTTTCTATTACGGACGTAACGTTTTACCCAAATTGTAATAGCTACGTAGCAAATAGGTGCTGCGCTCAGAAATATATTCTTTATTTTTTAGGGCCGATTTTGAGGCCGGTCGTGGCGCAGCGGCACGAGGTGTGACTGCAAAACCGACTGGTTGTGGCTTCGATCCCCACTCGAGGAGATGAAATATTTACTTAAATTTATATTTCCATTTCTTCGCTCTGGTGTCGAGGTTAAGCGCGGCGTTGAGTTCTGCCACTCAACACGCAATGCTTCAAGAATTCGGCAGAAAGTGGGGAACGGAGTGTCTTAACACTAGGTTTCCTCTGCCTACCCTGTTGTGTGCGAGATACAGCGTGAAGCTAATTTAATTTAATTTTTTTTTAATTTTTTAGGGCATTCAAAGTAATACAAAAATATTACAGTCCCTTACATAATATATCAATATTTTTTTTAAGAGTAAATATGTATAGTTCTCGCGCAAATCCATTGCAGCACTGTTAATAATATAAGTTTATATTGAATAACTTGTTCTGAGTTCTGTAGCTGTTATTGAAATCGTAATTATTGTACTTTTACTGCACATAACTGATTGTGTAATAAAAAATATAGATAAATATAAATATAAATCTTCAGACCATATATATTTCTACTATATGGAAAAAGAGCTGAACAGAACCTACTCGACTTAATTTTGGCCACGTAAAAGTATAGAATTATAGAAAATTATATAATATAATATATTAAATGTAATAAGGTATGTTTCTCAACATGAACTCCTTTCAATACATATAAGCGAAACCCTCCAAGAAACTTATAACGCTATGAATATCAGATGAATCGTGGTCTCCACAATATTACCAACTTCATTATCACTTGTTATTGGAAACTCAATAAGCCTGGTATAAATGCATTTTTTTCTCTTACCTTCTATTCCCACAGGCGTAGCTGTTATTTTATTTAGACGTTGGTTGGATAAATATAGAGGCGGGCGGTAATGTTTTATTATATTAACAGAACAAACTTACCAAGAGGATAGATGTGTGGTGTAGATGTTAGTACCGAAGTCATTTTTGGTAGGACGTATTATGAAAATATGAAATGTTTATAGTAATTTAATTATTTTAGTTGTTTGTACAATTGTTTTTTTTTTATAATTTTGTCGTATAATTAAAAAATTTACTCATGTGATAAGGTCACTCCGTTCTTTATTTTTCGTTCGACGCCAATCTGCCATTATTATTAGTACTATCAGGGAAACTAAAGTATTTTAAATATTTTGATGTCATTCATAGTGCAATCATATTCATAACAATTAATTCTAAGTAAATTAATTAAATATAATTATGGCAGAGAGCGTTGTGAAGCAGGGTCATAAGCGTGGTGCGACTGTAAACATGACGATTATGGGTTCGATTCCTATACAGGACAATAAAATATTTATTATTTTCATTTCCTCGTTCTGGTAAAGAATTGAGTTCCGTCACTCAACACTCAATGTTCTCTCGAGAAAGCGGCAGAAAGGGATAATAAATGGGAACGGAGCGTCTTAATACCAGGTTATTAGGTTCCCTCTGCTAACCTTGCTGTGTGCGTAATATAGCGAAAGCGAAAAAATCTAATACAAGAGAATAATCGATAACAAGTATATCACATTAATAAATAAATATGATTATTTGTAAGTTTTTTGTTAAGTAATCCGGAATACAATTTAAAGAATTACTCACATTAAAAAAGTAGGCATACGTTGATCAAAACGCATTAAACCATTTTTTTCAAATAAGTTTTAACTTTACGTACGGTGAAGTTACATTTACTTTAAAAAAAGACATGTTAAAAAAGTATGAACGTAATGTTAAATAATTATATCAACATAAGTTCACATATTTTTAAAATTCAATGTTAATATCGGTAACTGTTTTATCCATTTCAAAGCTAACTTTGCATTTATATTTGAATTACAAGTCATTTGGCCAGTGGAGCGGTAACAAGGCATCAAAGATTTCACAAAAATCCCTTACTTTTGCACCAATAACTTTCTATCTCTGATGAGAAAATT
>DWQW01012627.1:0-10709 GCA_018249695.1 Heliconius erato demophoon | reverse complement strand
ATTGTCTTCCGGTCTTCCTAATTAAAAAAATCTTCCATTTTGATATTTTTTACTGAAACACAAGCCAAATATCCAACCAAATAATATCTCTATATATAATAGCTCTATATATATAACAAGTAAAAAATATATAAAAACTTCTCCACTACACGATGCAATAATTTTTCACATATCCCGTATATTTATCTCAGTAATAAGCTCTCGTTAATCTGTTTAAATCTCGAAGGTACTGAGTTCTTATCTGTTAAACGCTTGCCTGTACCCACGATCCAAGATAATGGCTCGGCCTACCATCTGTCGTCCCGTTTCCGGACAGTTTTGTTTTAAAACAAAATCAGACTTACGTGTAAATTTTAAAAGGCAGTATTAGTAAAGAAGGCGGAAGATCTTGGACCCAAATGTAGAATTAAAATTGCTCATTGACAACCTGGAGGCCAGTCAACTTACTTACAACTTAGAGGCCAGTCGTGGCGCAGCGGCATAAAGTGCGACTAAAACCGACTGGTTGTGGGTTCGATCCCCACTCGAGGAGATGAAATATTTACTTAAATTTATATTTCCATTTCACTTAACACGCAATGCCCCCAGAATTCGGCAGAAAGTGGAGAACGGAGTGTCTTAACTCTAAGTTCCCTCTGCCTACCTTGCTGTGTACCTACTGGATACAGCGTGAAGCTGACAACCTAGAAGCGGAGAAAAATGAGAAAAATAGTTTTAGATCCTTAATTGATATAAATAACCGTTGCAGTACTATACAAATAAAATATTTCATCATTTTAATTAAATCTAACTGCTTTAACTCACTTATTAGTGCATATAATTACAGAGTAAATAAAGAAAATATCAATAAATGACTGAAAAAATAAAAAGAAATCCTTCGAAATTTGAATCGATTGCTGATTGACATTGACACGTTCGTCTTCGTTTGTTTCGAGTTGTGTGCATTTTGAGTGCTTTCCCGTTTGTTTCATATTAACAACTACTTTTTTTTTCATGGATTATTTTTCAGTAATTACCTATTTTATAGAGGTTGATTGTGCTGTGAACTTAACCTCACTTTTATCAAATCTCTAATAACCCAGCTTGCAGATGGCCTAAACTGACAGAATTTTCTAGCTGTAGCCATAATGGTTTTAAGTTCAATCTCCATTTGAGCTAAAGATTTATTTTATATTGCTTGGCTTTAGAAAACAAAACAAAGCTCGGTGTTGAATTCAACGCTCTTTCATCACTCATCACGCACAATTCGGGCCGAAAATCAAGAAGAATGTGTCTTGACACTATTTTCTCTTCTCTTATGTCCTCTCTGTGCTTCGCTTCGTTACCAGAGCGAAAAGTGAAAATATTTAAAAAAAATTTTTTTCTTTGACAAACGAACCTACAACCTTTCGCGCTTACAGTCGCATACTTGTGCTCCCGAGCCACGACTGTCCTCGACTCAATTGGCCTAGAAAATAATAATATTGTCCATATTATATAAGCGTATTTATATATTCAAACTCTGTTAAATCTTAAAATTAGGATTTAATATCGCAATGGCGCTATAACCTATTACTATCACTGACTTAAGTAAATAGTAACAAATTAGATAAACCTTCAAGTATAAGAATATGAGTATTTTACACGATAATCCAAATGCACTGCACAATCGATATATGTTAATAAGTTATGTATATTAGAGTAGATGTTGAGAAATTGGAAATATACGTACGTACAGTCATCGCGAAAAATCTAAACTTTTTTATTTTACCTTTCATATTATTATAAAGCGTCTTATTTTAAGTGTATACGAAATACCTACATAGCAAAACAAAATAGAAATAATATCCAAAATTAAACAGACTGTTAATTACCTCAGTATATATTTATATTCTTATATATACATTTTGTTCTTTATAGATATCAAGAATAGGGTGAATATATTGTCTAAATAATAAATACAGTGAAACGTTCAACGTATGGCTTAGTGGTCAGAGCGCCTGGTCGGTTTCCAGGAGGCGCGGGTTCGAGTCCCGCTAAGTTCAAATTTTTATACGTTTTCTAAATAAGTATTTTTCATTCCTGAGTGTGGACTATTTTGATAAAACTTAGACTGTGCTCTAACTCTTGGAATATTCCAGTTTTTTTTTGTTTTGTTGTGATTCTTTATTTTAAATTAAAAACACGGACCTAGAAGTCTAAATATCATAATCAACTATTATCTATCCAATTCAAAAATACATATTTTAAACTAATAACCTTTCTTTGAAGTCGTCTAAGTATAAAGGCGAAATGCAAGACCAATGTAAATGGTAAGATATTAATTAAGATAGATATTATTAAGGACAAGTGAATAAAGAGCTTTATTTGGGAAGTATGTTTATTTACTTTAGTACAAATTTAAAATAACAAAATGCAATAAATTAAAAAAAAACAAAAATAAACCTCTAATAAGCATTATGACGACGACTGTCCCCAAACCAACGTGTAAATGGACGGAAGAGATATTTTTCAATAACGCAATAATGATAGCGTCTCTAATAGAATATTGATATTCGAGTCGACTGTTGAATTACGACTGGACCTCAGTATGGCGGCGCAATGGAAATAAAATACAATTTTTTATCAATTTTATTGCTTTATACGTTTAAAATAATCTTATTTTTTGTATGCATATCCGGTTTGGGAGAAATATATTATTTGGGAACATAATTAAATGCCAGATTGTTTCAAAATCTATGGAGATACCATAACGCAGAGAGAGTGTGCATGGATAACAGAATAATTTATTATTAACTTTTGGTGAGACAGTGTAACAGTAAACACAACGGTTTTGGGTTCAATTCCCAATAGAAGTGTTTATATATTTTTTTTCATTTCCTTTCTCTGGTTGATATGACGCGGAGCTGATAGACTGTCCAAGCAGTAGGTTCAATCCGCCTACCCTGCGTAAAAGATGGAGCCGTATTTTGCACCTTGACTTACTCTAAAAAAGTACGATCGATACTTTTTCCGAAAATAGCGTTTTACATGTTTTTTTCGGACAGAACTTAATATCGTGTTTTGCCTTCTCAGTGATAATAATAATTCTCAGAAACTTCGAGACAGGCATCGAACCCGCAACCATTGAGTTCTCGGTCCGACGCTGCACTGTATCATTTGTGTAGCCTCATAGGTTTAATTTTATACCTTATTCTAAATTGCCATTACCATGGCGAAGTTGATTAGAACGTTTAGCTGGTCGACAGTCAGTGCGATTTCAAATACTATAAACATACATTTTTTATATATATTGACAATAATATATATTAAATAATACAAAAAGTATATATAATAGTAAGAAAGCTAATTAATTTCATATGTTTAGAATAAAAAATAAACAATTAAAATTAAATTAAATTAGCTTCACGCTGTATCCCGCACACAGCAGGGTAAGCAGAGGGAACCCAGTGTTAAGACACTCCGTTCCCCATTTTCTGCCGAATTTTGGAGACATTGCACGTTGAGTGGCAGAACTCAACGCCGCGCTTTTGCTTCGACACCAGATCGAAGAAATGGAAATATAAATTTAAGTAAATATTTCATATCCTCGAGTGGAAATCGAACCCACAACCAGTCGGTTTTACAGTCACACTTTGTGCCACTGCACCACGATTGGCCTCAGAACTAATAAACAATTGTTTAATAATATTTGTCGACATAATAAATTTTAAAGAGCCAAGCTCAAGTTTTTGTGTGGGTTCCATATAAACAAAGTGTGTATAAATGCAGAAAGTGATGATTAAATATTGATCAATGGTAGGTTGGTAGGCTACATTATGACATGCATGCGCACGCGCACGCGCACGCGTCTAAACAGTTTCACCGGTAATCTAGCCCTTTGTTTGACTTTAATTTTGACTGTACTTTATTATGTTGTAGTTAAAATTTAATATTTTTAGTTAAAAAAAATATTTTAAAATTTTTAGCTATTTTAAAATTTTATATGTTGCTTTATTTTTAGTTTTTTTTTGCATTTTGATTGTTAGCTCAATAGTTAGCGATTATTAAGTTAAAGGTCATGTGTTTTGTCCACTTTCATAGCTATGTTTGACAATTGCTTTTTTTTGTCAAAAGAAAAAAATGGAACCTTTATAGTCTGTCTGTCTGGCTGTCTATCTACATTGTCGTTTGTCTTTAGCTTCTAACATTTACAAGCCACCTTCTCATTGACCTGCAATCATAAAACTGGTACAGAACTCACGACTGGCGAGTCTTCATTTACGCGGTTTTTACTACGAAACGCAGTAGCATTATGTTTTAGTTCAATTTGATATTTATCATATGTTCTCATTTATATAAACAAAACTGTGCACCTAATTATGTCATAAAATATAATACATAACTGTTTAAAGTATGGAGCCTACGCTGTCTATACGTTTCGTAGGCGATATTACAGTCGTTACTTATCACTTCATCGGCCGATTGTGAAATGCGAGAGATACATAAAGATAAAAAATACAATGAAAAAATGGAGAAATGACTACATTCAAGTAAAAATAGTTTATGTTAGCTGATTTACCTGTAGTTTCGCTTAGAGTGGGTTACATCAAAATAATTGATGTGATTTAATACAGCCTAATAATAGCCTTCCTCGGGAAATAGACTATCCAATACAGTAAAATGAGAACGGAGTGTATTAACACTAGGTTCCCTTTACCTACAATGCTGTGTGCAGGATACAACGTGAAACTGATTTGATTTGATTTTTATTATTTTTAACGTTTTTTAGTGTTATTCCACACTTAGGAAAGGAAAATACTTATTTAGAAAACGTATAAAAATTTTAACTTTGACGTATGTTGAACGTATGGCTTAGTGGTCAGAGCGCCTGGTTGGTTTCCAAGAGGTGCGGGTTCAAGTCCCGCTAAGTTCAAATTTTTATACGTTTTCTAAATAAGTATTGATTTTTATTTTCAAAAATTGACTCGATTCAGATCTGGAGATAAATCAATATCAATTGTTCAATCAGATATAAATTTAGATACATTTCTTAACTTTTCTTTTCAGCTTCACGCTTTATCCCGCATATAGTAGTGTAGGCAGAGGAAACTTTGTTACCAGAGCAAAGAGATGAAAATATTCACAATAAATAATAATTCATTCTCTCCAGTGGGAATCGAACCTACAAGCGTCGCGTTTACAGTCACACTCTTGTGCGACTGCGCCACGATGGCTTCTAGTATAGATACACTATAAGTAAAAAGCAATAATTTATGGCGACTTTAATATATATAGCTGATATTATACAATTTTGACTGATTTTATCGTTTAACAGTAGCATCCATAGTAAAATTGGACATCCAAACACGGTTAACAGCAAATACAACCGTGTTCATTTTACTGAAACCAGTTATAATCCTACGTTGTTACATAGGAGGTACCTTTTACCTACTATTGGCCATTTCTATTAAAATTACGTAAATTTGTCATACCTATACAAATATATATAAAAAAATCGGACAAACGCGCCCACAGAGGGTTCCGTACAGAAATTAGAGGTCTCGAGGTTTTACTGAAATTCAAGCTTAACTTAGCCAGAACCCTTTCATCTGATACCTTATTTGAACTAGCGGTTTTAAAACAAAATGTTGCCACCCTTTTAACGTTATTATTTTTAGGATTTGACCACAAATTTAAGTTTTTAGAATTTTTCTGAAATAGTACTTACTACCTGTAGATACTAGGTGCCAAATTTCATAATTCTTGGCAACCGGAAGTACTCTATAAATTTTGATTCCCTTTATAATGTACATATACGTGTTTTTTTTTGCGATATAAACGGCTATATCTTTTTTTAAGTTATGAAATATTATTTTTTCAGGAAAATATGAGACCGTAGGTTTAAGTATACGGTTTGAATTTCAACTCGATATCTCCAGGCGGAGAACGAAGTAATCTTATAAGGGTTCCTTTTTCCCTACAAAACAATTTCATACTTTTTTCCGTATATAGCTGAATAGATAGGTGGAACTTTGTATTAAAACTCTTGAACTTCACTTCACTTAAACGCATATTAAAACTCCCTCTTTCCGCCCAACTTTCGAGACATTGTGTGCTGTACAGCGGAACACAACGCCGCGCTTCATCGTCATCATAGAACGGGAAATGAAAATAATTAATTCCTCCGAAGGGAAATCGATTTCACCACCGTCCTGTTTACAGTCAAACACCACGATAACACTGCGCCATGATAGCCTTTATTATTATTTTTTATGTTTATTCTTTTATATTTGGTGTGTTTTAATATTTATATATTAGTACGATACTTTTTCTCGTTGCTTATATACCAGCATACATTCTCAATAAAGAGAGAGAGAGAGACAGAGAACAGAATTTCGACCCTGCAACAGGCGGGATACAGCGTGAAGCCAATAGAAAGTGAATAAATTAACAATAAATATCAAAACATCTAATTTTATATAAATTTTACCAAAAAATAATAGTGGGGAAGTAAAAACGTATACATAAAACCTATTCACCTTTTCATGCGGCGGTAGTACAAACAAGCGAGTCACATATTAATAGTGATAATAAAATGTCCCGTGACCACACACGCGGTGCACGGTGTGGTCGGATGCTGGGACCGTCGCTTAACCCTTAATTCCTCAAATGGTGTAAATTAATGCGTACCTATTTATATTTGAAACTTTAAATTCCGAGATAAACCAACTATAAAGGTATATAAAAACTCCTTATTAGAAGTATTTTAAATTAAAAATAAACTTTACCTACCAAAAAAGTAAATATTTTGGTAATTATTCATTATATTGCTTTCGAAATTTTAGATTAATTAAAAATTTTACTACTGCTTTTAAATTTTAGATTAATTATGACTGAATTACATATATTGCTGAATCTCACTCGGGAGAATAAAATATTATCATTGCCTCGCTCTGGTAAGAAGAGAAGACGCGGCTTTGCATCCTACCAACAACACAAAAAGTGGAGAGCAGAGAGTAAAATACTGAGTCCCTTCTGCCTACCTACAAGAAGCTGAAAAAAATAGTCAAATTTTGTATTTAAAACGAACATGGAGGCGCGTAAGTTGTTTAGATACCATTGCTATTGTTATTACAATCTTATTATTCATTAAGTATTAATTTTCATACCGAATATTTTAGTATCTAGACATGATATTGGTTTAAATTTCACATTAACCCCACACGGATAAAATATACTTTTTTTCAGCTTCACGATGTATCCCGCATATAGCAAGGTAGGTAGAGAGAACTTGGGAACCTAGTGTTAAGATATTTTTTTCCATTAAAACTTTACCATTTCGCACTTGTCTCGCCGAGTTCATGAAGCATTCTACACGCGATGTCTTTGCCTTCTTATCAGAGCGAAGAAATGAAAATAATAAATATTTCATTTCCTCGAGGGAGAATCGAATCCAAAACATGTTCGCGTTCAACGTTTCCGCCAATATTTCGAGGTATTACTTATTGAGTGGCGGAACTCAACGCCGCGTTCCCTTGTTACCAGAGCGAAGAATTGATAATGTTAATAAAAAATAATTCATTTTCCCGAGTCAAAATCGAACCTACAACCGTCGCACAGACAGTCACGCGGTTGTGCCTCTGCGCCACGAGGCCCTCTCGATGGATTAAAAATTCGACTCGAGCAAATAAGGGTTAAAGCGTGTGTGGTTAATCTTTGACAATAAAAAAGTAGCTAATAGAACGTAGAGCGTGTTAATTTACAAGCAGGAGGGGAAAAGAAAAAGTAAAATAGTTTTTTTATGAACTCTATAAAAAATTACGAAATATGTTTATTGGTTTCAATTAAGAATTCATTTTGTTAGATATAAGATATATATTTATTGAGAAATCTAAAAAATCAGCTTCTTGCTGTATCCCGCATTCAGCAGGGTAGGCCGAGGGCATCTAGCGTTAAGACACTCCGTTCTCCATTTTCTGCCATTTTTTTCGAGACATTACGTGTAGAGTGCCACCACTTAACGAGGGGCTTTTCGTCTTGTTGCCAGAGTGAAGAAGTGAAAATAATAATAAATAATAGTTCATTTCCTCAAGTGGGGTTCGAACCCACAACCGTTGCGTAACAGTCACACCCACAAATATTTATTTAAATTTACATATTCATTGCTTCGCTCTGGTGTTGAGGCAAACCACGGCTTTGAGTTCCGCCACTCAACACACAATGCCTCTAGAATTCGGGGGAAATGGGGAACGGAGTGTCTTGACACTAGATTCCCTCTAACTACCCTGCTGTGTGCGGGATACACGCGTGAAACTGTTTTTTTTTTCATTTAGTTAGTCCGATAGGCAAGTGACAATACTACTATAAGTATATGTTTATGTAATTTATGTTAAAAAAACAAAAATATTATTTTATCGACATATATTTACAAATTATGTAATCAAATTACAAAAAAAGAACTCAAAAATATATGGGGATCTATATTTTAAATATCACTTAGTACCCGAAATCAAATAAAAGACAGAAATATTTTTAGAAATTAAAATCACTATCGCTTCAATCCAATATCTAAATATTCAACTTTTCTAAAAAAATAGTCACGAAAAACGGGGAACAGAGTGAAGCTATCCAGCAAATAGCAGGATATGCGGGATACAGCGTGAAGCTACAACTAACCCAACTAAAGTTAATAAACTTCTATGGTTATATCGATATTATAAGGAAAGGTGTGTAATATCAATCCAATTAGAATAGTACACCATAATTTTATACTCCCATAACAGCTACCATTACATTATAAACGTTAGAACAATTGTTCATTGTTTCAAATAAAGGTTATCGCATAGGTTTTGCTGATTTTGTATTTTGTTTTGACTAATAAAAATGCTGTTACTTTACTTTAAATATACAATTGAGGCCAGTCATGGCGTAGCGGCACAAGGTGTGACTGTAAAACCGACTGGTTGTGGGTTCGATCCCCACCCGAGGAGATGAAATATTTACTTAAATTTATATTTCCATTTTCTTCGCTTTGGTGTCGAGGCAAAGCGTGGCGTTGAGTTCTGCCACTTAACACGCAATGCCTCCGGAATTCGGCAGAAAGGGGGGAATGGAGTGTCTTACACTAGGTTCCCTCTGCCTACCCTGCAGTGTCCGGGATACAGTGTGAAGCAGATTTTTTTTTATATTATAATGTAGTAGAATCCGACGTGGCGCAGAAGTAGGGGATCATGAGTCATTTACTTTCATAAATAAGTGTCTATAAATAAAAACAGCATCTTCAGATCGCCCTCAAGATAGGTCTCAGAGTTGAAAGCAGTTTATAAATACAGGTCTAAGTAACGAAAGAGAGATTTTGTGTAGAGACTGTTATAGCCTATTTAGTGTGCGTTTTAATAAATTAATAATGCTATAAGAATTGAATATCGCGCTCAATTAAATTACTTAGAATTGTATATTTTAGCAATTCTTAACTATCTAACGCCCAATATTAATAACCTATCTCCAACGTCAATCTTAGATTGTTTCATATATCTATCCAATCTAGAGATTGGATAGATATATGAAACAATCTAAGACTGACGTTGGAGATAGGTTATTAATATTGTGCGTAAGCCAACTATCTCACAGAGCGGCACAGTGGGATAGCGTCTGCGTGAACACGCTATGGTTGTTGGTTCATTCTCCACTCGAAAACAAATATTATTTTCAATGTCTTCGATCATTCAACATTAGTGACCAAACACATATCAATGATACTTCCCTTTTTGTAGCTTTACTTCGTATCCCGCATATAGTAGAGTAGGCAGAGAGAGCCTAGTGTTAAGACACTCTGCTCCCCACAGTCCACCGAAATCAGGACACTTTGCGTGTCGAATGGCTGAAGTTAACGCCACGCTTTGGCAGAGCAAAGAAATGGAAATATTAAATATTTAATTTCCTCGAGTTGCAATCGAACTCACAACTTGTTACAAGCTCCTGTCCCTGCGCCACGGCTGGCCTCCACAATACTAGGATACTGATATTTGATACTAAAAAACCATCCAAACCAACAAAACTATTTAGTGTAAAACAGCTATTACACACAAAGGTGTTCCTATTATGTAAACTGACTGTAATTTAAGCATACAGAGTTTGAATTAAGGATTTTAAATATTGTTACGTTACCGTACACTTGTTGCTTGAATTACACAATCTATATTTTATTACCTACACCCTATAATAAAATGTATAGAAACTTACTTATTTCGAAAACGTATAACAATTTTAATGTAGCGGGACTCGAACCCGCGCCTCCTGGAAACCGACCAGCAGGATTTGTATACGTTTTCTAAATAAGCACTTTTCTTTCCAAAGTATAAAATGTAAAAAATAAAAAAAAATATAGTAACTTTCTGAAACTATAGACAGAAATGACATAGTTGTAATATAATTTTTTTAAAAATGGCTTGACGTTTTTTTACAGGATTAGAGAGTAGTGGATAGAGGTAGCTTGGTGTTGAGACACTCCGTTTCCAGTAAAATTAAATAAATTTGGGACCATGTCAAATTGAAACAAAATATATAATACACGTAAACAAGACACTGACAAGAGACTGGAGGCCGGTCGTGGCGCAGCGGAACGAGGTGTGACTGCAAAACCGACTGGTTCTGGGTTCGATTCCCACTCGAGGAGATGAAATATTTACTTAAATTTATATTTCCATTTCTTCGCTCTGGTGTCGAGGTTAAGCGCGGCGTTGAGTTCT
>DWQW01012626.1:0-10709 GCA_018249695.1 Heliconius erato demophoon | reverse complement strand
AATGAAACATCATATTAAACAATCCAGTGGCACTTGAAACATTGGAATATCAGCACGGGTGTCGGTGGTACACTTTTGTAAAAATTTTCGTAATTGATATTTTTGGTTTATCTCACGAATTTTAACGATTAACCTTGAGAATCTTAATACTTTCTCCAGATATTCATCTACAAAATCCGGAACACTATTTGGAAATGATGTACGTGTCGTAATCTTATCTATGTCTTGCTTTTTTCAACACGTTTACTTACGGATAACAACATACCCGGATTTGTGCCCGAAAATCTACTTAAAGTTATGTGTCACAAGAGCTGTGCAAAAAGCAACGGATGCAGTTCTCAAAGATGCCAGGAATAGGATAACTGTTGCCAAAGAATTATATATTGAGCACATTAAGAAAAGCTAGTATATGGCCGTTGTAACGCAGAGGTACTTACAAAAAACGACTGCACTCCGTCGTATATTACAGATTAGCCTTTAGTTTCAATAAATCCATGTTACCGTTACAACTTATTCAGAAATAATATCAAAGTCTGTTACTAAAATAAATGGTATTGTAACTGTAAACATTAGTGCTGATGAAAGACAAATATTTGATGAGCTAGTGCCATCAGAAGTTGTCCCAGTGCCAGCATTTTCGGGCGTCATACAAAAATAACACCACAAATATAAGATAAGACCAAACAAGGAAAGTCTAAGAAAGTTCACATTTTTGACTGATACTTCAGGAAAACATGTTTTACCAGATCAAAGTAAGAAAAATATAGGCAGTATCAAAAATAAAGAAATGGAAAAAAACAAAAAAAAAAGAGTAAAACAAGGAAGTGCAAAACAAATGGTAAAAGAAGAAGGAAAAAGAAAAAGAAATGTCTGTTTAGAGATAGGTTTACATATGTGGCAGTCATTCTAATTCACATTCTGGAAAAGAGTGGGTTCAGTGTTAAGAATATAAGAATCAAGAACCAGAATCAATATCTTCAAATTATTATTTACCAGTATTT
This sequence comes from Heliconius erato demophoon, assembly GCA_018249695.1. Classification (NCBI taxonomy): domain Eukaryota; kingdom Metazoa; phylum Arthropoda; class Insecta; order Lepidoptera; family Nymphalidae; genus Heliconius; species Heliconius erato. Next base: position 9,708 of record DWQW01012626.1, on the reverse strand, counting down.
GATTTCTGAATATGACGTTAATGATTATTTTTAAGCCTAAGACAAGGCAGTATGACTGAAGACTGAACTAAAGACTGAACACGATAATCATGTTAATTATTATCATGACCATTATAGTCACTCGTTATAACAAAGATGTTTACGTGGTGATTCTTGTGATACTGTTGAATATTACTTAAATAAACAAGCTTCCTTCTATTATTAATTGTTTTTTATTTCACAATAATAGCCTTAACAAATATAGTAACAATTTATCCCGCCTTGTTAACATACTTGTCACAAATCGGGGTAAGTTGTCATTTTCCGACTTTGGGGATGAAAAATTTGATAATAAAAAAACTTACAAAGAATACCTCAAATCACTGTTTTATTTACAAGTCTAGTATAAGTAAGTAGAATTTGATCATATTATATAAATACTAAATTCAAGTAGTCACAACTTAATACTTATTTAGAAAACGTATAAAAATTTTTACGTAGCGATTTATTTAAATAAGTTGTAACAAGCGTATAAAAAATTCGACGTAGCTTGATGAGAACGCATGGCTTAGTGGTCAGAGCGCCTGGTCGGTTTCCAGGAGGCGCGGGTTTTCTAAATAAGTATTTTTCTCTCCTAAGTGTGGATTAACACTTTAAAAATGTTTAAAATAGTCAGAACTTGTAGCCCCGCTCTCCCCTATCTCACCATTTTCACGATTCTATGACGTACGACGTGACGGGAAGTACAACATATAAAAAGTAAAACCTCTCATTTTGTATGAAATACAAATATTAGTTTACAATAATTTTATTTTTAATGTACCTATAGATTTCTATATTTCGGACTTATTGTCAAATTTCATAAGTATAGGTCGTGGGGAACGACCATACACATATTTGATTATAAGAAGACAAAACGTGGCCATGAGTAGCGCCATAATGAGAAATAGCCATAATTATGTATTTGAACTATCCTAAAATTATTTAAATTTTAAAGATAAGTTATTTAATTTATATATCTATTTTTTTCAAATTTGGTTAGGTTCATTTCAGTTCCAGACATATAAGCGTCTGAATAAGTACATATATAAAAATCATTGACTTAATATTTCGCTGTAAACCCAATCCTAATACCTACACAGTAAAAATCACTCACAAGAAATAACATTTATAAAAATAAGATAAAATAAATGTAAAAGACGAAAATATCAAATTAGACAATTAGTTAAAAAGATTAAATATATTCTGAAATAGAATATAGTAATAGTTTAGAATTTCTTTAAAGGATTCCGTCCAGTCCTTAAGAGACGGAAGGGCAAGTTCGTCAGCAGCATTCTACAAAAAACTAACTAAATACTTCTAAATAATACTTAGTAAATAAAACTACTAATTTCTTCTAATGTCGGAGGCAAAGTTAGTGAAACAAACTAGTTTTAATCTAACGTTATATATCGTATAAAGTAAAGGATCAAAATCCTATATAAGTAAATATTTGATGTGAGATGTTATCATGAGGATGTCGTAGCGCAGCAACACCATAGCGTCCCATTGTAAACGCTATGGTTGCGGGTTCAATTCCTACTCAGGGAATGATATTTCTTATTTCCACGTTCTGGTAACAAGACAAAGCGTGTCGTTAAATTTAGCCTCACTCCACATGCCCAGTTGTGGCTGCAAAGTGTGACTGTATAATCAAATGGTTGTGGGTTCGATTCCCACTTGAGGACATGAAATATTTATTGAAATTTATGTTTCCATTTCTTTGCTCTAATGTCGAGGCAAAGCACGGCGTTGAATTGCGCCACTCAACACGCAATGCCTCCAGAATTCGGCAAAAAGTGGGAAACGGAGTGTCTTAACACTAGATTCTCTCTGCCTAACCTGCTATATGCATGATACAGGGTGAAGCTACAGAAACTTTAAAATATTTAATTATTAAGAATTTGTCATATCATTTGCTTAAAATAATTTTATCTATACATTGTTATATTTATTAATAGTTTATAAGGTACTAAAAGTACTCACTAACTAAGCCTCCAAAATATAGCAACTTTTTTTATTACAAATTTATTTTAATTTTACTTGTCAAGTGATTGGAATAATTGGAATATTTGTTTTTTTTTCAGGCCACAAACTTTTCACGCTTCACGCTTTATCCCGCATATATCTTACCAGAGCGTAGAAGCGAAAATAACCAAATCCATCCCGAGTGGGTATCGAACCCACAACATGTCCGTGGTTCGATGCTGTGTCAATTTATGTACTAAAAATATATAAAGATATATACACTAACCTAGTTAAATTATAATAATATTACAATAAACATAGGATATTTAATGGAAATGCTTAGAATTATATTTAATCCCCTTATTCTTATATATTTTTTGAGTTCCATATCTCATTAGGAAAAACACTAAATACTTATGATAGGATCATTTTGTAGAGGGAACCGAGTTTTAAGACACTCCGTTTCTCACTTTTTGCCGAATTTGTGGGACATTTCGTATTGAGTCGGGTAATTCAACGCCGCGATTCGCCGACCAGATAGGAGAAATGGAAATAACTCATTCAGCCTCGGTGGGGAACGATCCTCGAACCCAAAACCATTGCATTTACAATCAAAAGCTGATCCGTTGCGCCACGACGGTCTCACAATCCTATAAAATAATTATTAACATTTCTAAGAAAGTTAAAGTAATATCGTGTATCATTATATAATTATTCAAAACTTTGAACAAAAAGACTCAAAAATCATCCGGTATATTGAACATCTTCGAGAACCGTAATTAAAAGTTAGCAACTCTTATACAAATATAAGTTTATTTGCTTGACCCTAATTTGGTTTGAGTAACAAAAGTTTGTTATTTAGTAAATTCGAAATATAACCCCACTTGTTTTGTAATCAAACCAAAGCACTCTCAAAAATATATTATATTTCGTTTTATAGAATTCACGCTGTATCCCGCATATCCCGCAATTTTTCAAGACATTGCCATTGACATTGCATTGTTGAGTGACTAAACTCAAACACAGCGCTTTGTCTTATTTTCAGAGCGAAAAAATTAAAATAATTCTTACCCTCGAGTGAATATCGAACCTATAACCACAGCGCCTACAGTGAAACGGTGTGCCGAGAAAATAAATAATATTAGAAATCAATCACACGCTACTCTCATACCAGGGGTGTAAAGTTTCAACGAGAGCTAGTCACTTAAAAAAAATTAAAGCTTCAACTATAAAAATTATTTATGAGGGAGCTTTTAATGGCTGCCTGAACTAATATTCCCATTTGGTTCACTTACTACACTAGTAGGTACTAGGTTCAATTTTAAAAGGAAATTAGACGTTCATTTTATAATAGTTATACCGGAAGGCTTGATGGAAAATCTTTTAGTTTTTTACTCTCATTAATATAAATCATCAGTCATCATAACGTAGAGGGGACAACGTTAGGCTGTATACCGGATCGTTTTGGGTTCGATTACCACACGGGGGAATAAATTATTTTCATTTCCCCTGGTATAAGACAAAGCACGGCGTTGAGTTCCGCCACTCAATATTCGAAAAAAAGAAAGGCAGAAAGTGGATAACAACCTTTCGCCTTAGCCTAGTGTACGGACACTCCCTCCCTCTGCCTACCCTGATATATGCGGGATACATTTTGAAATTAATAATAATATTTTTACACTTAGCCCACTTTGGTAACCTGCTATATTGTTGAGTGAAGCAATAAAAATGATGTTCATTAATATAGGTAGGTGGGTTTAGACTCAATTTATATAAATTATGACCTGCGATAAATGATCTTTGCCTAATTCATCAAAGTGCGGCGTTGATCTCCCCAACTCAACACGCAATGTTTTAAATTCGTGCGGAAATCGGAGAACACAGTGCCCTGACATTAAATTTTCTCTGCTAAGATGTTACGTACGAGATACAGCGTGAATCAGACACTAAGAAATTACTATATTACACATTTTTTATATTATCAGGACGTGCTACAATTATGCACTTAAATCTAAAAAACTGATTTTGAACCTCGGGTACAATAAGTTGGTATTGTTGAGCTGGTCTGGAATAAGGACTGGAATAGTACTCTAACTGTAACTCTTCAGAGATTATTAGTAAGCCCCTCAAGCTTAGGCTCATACAAAGTCAAGTTTTTCCGTTGTTTTTGAATCTTAATTTACAAATATCTTGCATATGAAATTTTTCACAAAAGAAATTGGCTTAAAAACATCAATTCCCCTCAAACCCATAAGCATTTCCATCAAAGTCCAAAACAAGTCAACTAAAAAAAACTTACTTGGTTGCGTTTTTGTTCGCCAACTCCACCATCATAAAGCTGGCGCGGAGTTGCATCATCATGATGAGCCGTTTCAGAAGGTCCAACCATGCTTTCTTCGCTTCCAGAATAGCTTGGCCTCCCTTTTCTAAGCCCAGATGAGCGTATGGTGGTACTTCTGTCTATTTGGACAATATATCAATCAGTGTATATAGGACTAACTTTTACCTGCGGCTTTGTCTGCATGGTCAAATGGAAATAACTAAGAAATATGTATTACACATGACATCTTCTAAGTTTGGCTGGGAACTTTGATACAGCGTGAAGCAAATACAATACAAATGGGGTAACCCATTTTATCTACGACATGATTAACCTAGAATCTTGAAATATACGACAGGCTATTATAGTAGGAATTTGGGAAAATCCACTCCACGTAAAAAAAAATGTTTTTTGAAAGTTACTTTTAACTACGAGAAAATGTCCCATTGGGTAATCAAAAACCACGCTTGCAAAGTCTTCATTTATGAGCAGATCAGAGCAGAAGACACAGAGACAATGCACACTTGAAACTACACAGTTCAGAAACTGAAATCCTACTACTAATATAAATCTGAAATCGTGTGAGAATGGACATTATTCTACTCTTACGCAAAAACTACTGAACGGATAATTTGGCTAGAAAATAAAAATAAATTTATGCCGGCGAACCCACGCTTAGGTCGCTAGTTTTTCATGTAGGAAAGCACTGACAGAAGATTTTCTAAAACGTATTTCCCACGGAAACGGAAACGGAAACAAAATGTCGTTAAATTCAAGTTGACACCAACAAGTATTTAAAAAAAAATATTCAGCTTCACGCTTTTTCCCGCAAATACCAGAAATGAAACTAATAGTTCATTATACACCGAGTGCGAATCAAACCCACGACACAAAGATTTTAATGAAAGATTTGGATAGACGTAAATAGTATGGTTGAAGTATTACCTCAAAAATTTCAAATTGCACTATCTTCACTCCAGATATCGCTTTATATGATGGCTGCACTATAACGCCTGCCTGTCGAAAATTATGTTTATTTTTAGTTACATACCCAAAGTGACACTATATCCTACTAAGACTCCGCTATCCATCCGTCCGTCTGTCCGTCTGCCGTTAGGCTGTACCTAATAAACCGTGATAGTTAGACTGTAACAACGTCGCCACTAGAACAAGAAATGTTGAAACACACAATAAAATAAATATTTAAAACACATAATATTTTTTTTATGGGAGCCATACTGTAAACGTGTTTTTAGGGTTCTGTACCTCAAAAGCGAAAAAACGAAACCCTTATAGGATCAATTCTGCTCTCCGTCTGTCCGTAAAAGAATATCCAATATTCTAATCTATGATGCCTTGAAGCACAGAGCAAAACAAGCTTGAGTCAACGCAATCAAAAGATACAAGCATTTATGGATCGTTTTTGTTGTATCTTGTATGAAACTCGCCGTGTAATCAAAACGTATGGGATACTTCCCGTGGACCTACAGTCATGAAATTTAGAATGAAAAAGAAGAACTAACTAATAGGTAAAAACTTGTACTACAAATAAAGGAAAAAATCCAAAAAAGTTAAAATTTAAAGGTATTTTAAAGAAGAAGATCATTACAAACTTATATTAGTTAATTCCATACAAATTAAAAGCAGACGTATGCAAAGTTAAGTTTGTTAACTTTTATAAAAAGAAAATTTTCTGTTGACATACAATCCTGAGATTGATATGGAACCCTCGATATGTGAGTCCTACTTGCATTTGACCGGTTTTTTATACATAATGTCTCGGAACCCTTCGTGCGCGTGTCCGACTCACACTTGGCCGGTTTTTTCATTCCCTTTAAGCATGCTTATTTTATTTTCAGCATTCCTCTGCTTAGGGCCGTTACGTCCCAGTTCGCGGTACTTAACGGCGCGCTGTGTAGACATAAGTATAATAAATATAAGACCTACCATTCAACATACTATAAAAATAATGCATTTATTTACCTATTTACATATAATTACAATAATATCATAACAGATCGGTGTCTGTACAAAAAGATATTTAAGAAAAAAAAATATTGATGGCATTTAATAAAGTAATAGAACCAAAAACATTTTTTTTATTTTTATTCATCTGTTTATCTGTACGTTCGTTATCGTTAATCTCAGAAATGGCTTAAGCGATTTAATTGCAGTTTTGTATTTTGGCAAGCTTCCCTTAACATTTAGTGTTTGTGGTATATCAATCCGTTTATAAATAAAAAAATTATAACATTTTAAAGAATGTTGTTCGACAAAATTGTTGTAAATAACTGTTTTATAAAATTGGCCGAAACTTTACTTTTCAATAAAGTAGGTATAGATATTATTTTAAAATTAAAATGATATTATTATTAAAAAACAAAACTAACACATTTTAGTAAATAAATAATTATGTGGCTCAAGCGGGCGAAGTCGCGAGCTGGCCGCTAGTCATTTATGTAATTGTTAGGTTTTTGAAATTAATTACAATTCTAGATATTGTAATGTTCTGTGTGTTCAAATACAATTCTCCATATTTTGCTTAAATATTATATAAAGATGGCGTAACTTAACGCTGCACTTTGTCTTCAAGTAGAGTAGTAAAATGTGAATAATTTAAATAGCATTCTCCCAGATGGGGATCGAATCCACAACTTAACAATCAGACGATATTCCAATACTGCTATAAATAAAAATACAAAAAATTTAAAAACTTCCCCCGAGTAGGAATCGACGTTTCCACGTGTCCACAACCATCGCGTTTACAGCCATACATTGTTTTGTTGCGCCACGACGGGTAATGTTTTTATATATAAAAATATAAATAAAGTTAAAAAATACATCGCCCCCGGGTGGGCTCGAACCACCAACCTTTCGGTTAACAGCCGAACGCGCTAGCCGATTGCGCCACGGAGGCCGTGACACATTATGTGAAATAACCCATAACATTTTAATTTTTTTTTCCAACTATTACTAACATACTAGAGGGGCAGTTGACGAGTTTTACTACCAACGTGTAGATATTAACATATATAAAAGTGTATACTGTTTTTTTAACTTCACGCCGTATCCCGCACATGGCAGGGTAAGCAGAATGAACGTGGGAACCTAGTTTTTAGACATTTCATTCGGGAAATGGTCCCGCTGAATTCTCGAGGCATTACAAGCTGAGTGGCGGAACTCAACGCGCTTTGCCTAGCTACCACAACGAGGACTTTTTACCTCCACGACGCATGCCGCACGCTGCTGGGCAGGCAGAAAAAAACTTAGTGTTAAGACACTCCGGCATATATGTTCAGGTTTGATTCCCACGCGAGGCCCACATTATTAAACAACAAGTTATTGTTGTTTAATGTTACATTCTTAATCCACAGAGGGTTCCGAACTAATTCTATGTTTATAGGCAGATAAGGAAGTACGTAGGTAGTTCTCACTTCTTCCAAAATTCCATAATTCTCAGAAAATTATATATGGAAGTACCCTCCTATAAGTTTCGATTAAGGACCGAATGTGGCACAATATGCGACAGAAGAAAGAATAAACGCTCGTATCTTTTGATCGCGTTGGATTACAAGTTTAATTTGTGCTCCAAGGGACTGTTCATATTTCATATCAATATCAACTTTTCGAAGCCAGTCGTGGCCCAGGGGCATAAGCGTGTGACTGTAAACACGGTAGGTTGGGGGTTCGATTCTCACTCGGGGAAATGAAATATTAAATATTTTTATTTTTTTTCGATCTGGTGTCGAGGCAAAGCTCGGCGACGAGTTCCACCAGTCAACAAGCAATGAACAGAGTGTCTTAACACTAGGCTCCCTCCAGCCACACTGCTACATGCGGGATACAGCGTGAAACTGAGAAAAAAAGTTCAGCTTTTTACCACCACACATTCTCCAGGCTAGCTGGTACTAAATTAAACAAATTCTTCAGCTATATTATAAAGAAACAGAAACCAAGATACCTTTTTACCAATATTCTCGGTGACAATGTCGTTCAACATTGGGCAAAAGTATCGACTTCTCGCAAGCAGGATGAAGGCGTTGCGCATATCTTCGCCGAACCCTTCGTACACTCTACAAGGAACATTTTATTTTTTACATATTTCATATGAGAAAATCTAGTTATTACGACTCGAGTTGTTATAAATCATTCTAATTTAATTTTTAAACATTTTTAAAGTCTGCAGACTTAGGAAAGAAAAATACTTATTTAGAAAACGTATAAAAATTTGGACGCAGCGGGACTCGAACCCGCGCCCCCTAGAAACCGACCAGGCGCTCTGACCACTCGGTCGGTTTCCAGGAGGCCCGGGTTCGAGTCCCGCTGCGTCCAAATTTTTATACGTTTTCTAAATAAGTATCATTCTAATTTAGTTATTACCATTTACATCAGGCCTTGAGGCCGTCGTCGGCTTGTGCACAAACGTGCGGCAATAGACGTGACGGTTGTGGGTTCGATGTGTATTCAGGGGAAAAACTTTATTAACGGAGAGCAGAGTGTCCTAACACTTCCCAGGTTCAGTCGGCCTAAGTTAAATTGTGTAATTGTAAATTCAAACTATATAAAAAGAAAAAAATAGACAGTTATTAAGGAGGAACGCTTAGAATGATCCCGCCTTGGTACAATGGCGCAGCGTTTAATTGTAAAAGTAACCGTAGTTGCTTCGATTCTCTCGCGAATTGTTAGCGCGGCGTTGAATTCCGCACCGCAATGTCATGCAGTATCTTAAAAATATTGTGGAGCGAAAAAAATATAGAAAAAAATTGTTTACATATATAAAAAGCTGAATATCTAAGATTTTTAGTGTGATATAGTAAAAAATCTGTTAAAGTACTTATTAAGATAGAAAAAATCTGCTAAATAAGCTATTGTAACTTTAGGTACATACCATATCAAATATTAATTAACATATTATATGCTATGACAAATAGTCGCCCGCTACTTTGCTTGTGTGGACTTAAAACGTCAAATGAAAAACCCGAACTTTCTTGTTCCTGTAGGGATTTCGAAAAATCCTCTCCTAGCGCTACCGTACATTCCCTAATCTATATGCTAAATTCCAACTTTCTAAATACAGTAGTTTCGTCTGTCATTATCTGTCAGACACTCACTAACTAAAGGGTAGTATATATTAAGATTATTTAGATTATTGAGGCCAGTCGTGGCGCAGCGGTACGAGGTGTGACTGCAAAACTGACTGGTTGTGGGTTCGATCCCCACTCGAGGAGATGAAATATTTACTTAAATTTATATTTTCATTTCTTCGCTCTGGTGCCGAGGTTAAGCGCAGCGTTGAGTTCTGCCACTCAACACGCAATGCCTCCAGAATTCGGCAGAAAGTGGGGAACGGAGTGTCTTAACACTAGGTTCCCTCTGCCTACCCTGCTGTGTGCGGGATATAG
>DWQW01012625.1:0-10709 GCA_018249695.1 Heliconius erato demophoon | reverse complement strand
TAAAATAGTATTCATGTCATTATTACAATAGTAATATATAACCAATATTACAATCTTACATAATATAATAATTTTATTTTAATTTATGCAACAAACGCCTATGACACTGTTAAGGATTGTTTTATTGTATTGTTTTTAAGGGTTTGGTTCCCACACGCTTGAATGCTTGTACCTTATATCCTAGGTTTAATTAAACAAAGTTTAATATTGAGTTAAATTAGATAACTAAGTAAATTACTGGTAAAAAATTAAAGATTTAGGTATTTGATTACTTTGCGCGAAAAATTATTAAATACTGTTTTAAACATTTTTAAAGTGTTATTCCACACTTAGTGAAGAAAAATACTTATTTAGAAAACGTATAAAAATTTTTATACGTTTTCTAAATAAGTATTAAATACTGGTGTGTTAATCTCAATCTTTTTCATGCCACTTTAGTTAATATATTTGTTGCAAAATTAAATAAAATATACCTAAACAATAGGTTTTGGTATATTTTGGATACCACGTGGAGCTTTAAAAGTTATTTATTGTTCTATCTTAGATATACCAGCAAAATTGTGTACTAAATATTTAGTAAAATACTTTTTAGAAAATATATGTAAAATTTTAAACGTAGTTGAATTTGAACCCGCGCCTCTTTGGAAACCGTCAAAGAGGCGCGGGTTAAAATGCCGCTGCGTTCAAAAAATTTGATATGTTTTCTAAAAAGTATTTTCTTTTCTAAGTCAGGAATAACATTTTAAAAATGTAAAAAAAATATTGTTTATACTTATTTTTTAATAGTTTATTATTCTTTGTGAATAAATATATTTTTTCTTTGGCTTCAAACTTTTTATAATAATTATAATTTATGGTTTATAATCACGAGATAGGAATTCCTATATTAAAAACTTGCCTAACAACTATTAGTTTTATGAACTATATCATTATTGGGGTTTCCAAATGTATTTTAGTATTGATAGTTCCAAATCACGAACATCACTTACAACACCGTTACCTTCTTTTAAAACATATTGGGTCGTAAAAATCCCATAAATTGTAGAGTAAATGTAGGAGGAACTACAATTGATAATAAAAAGATGCACCTAAATATATTTACATAGATATATACATATATATGTTTATATATACGAATGAGTAGATTTACAACAAAACAAATGAATACTACATTCAGTTTTGCTTATACGTATTTGACACTGCTTTAATAAATTTATTCATAGTGACTCGCGAGACATCTTATTTAATTAAGGAAGTCTTAGGATAACATAGAATTTATCTAATCTATTGGATTACATAGATTTACGTAATATACTAATACTTGAACTTACAGATAAGGTTATGTACATCATATTTTGATTGATCGATGCGCGCGCACTTTGTTTCACCGGTAAACAACACCCTAGAAAGAATTTGGAATGCCACGTTGAATTTAATTTAAAAGTCCTAGTGAGTTTTACATTTATAATGATATGTTTTATTATATGTATAATTATACGTAATCGCGTGAGGTTCTTTGTTTATGGGGCGCAAAAGTAATAATAACTTTTGTGACTTTACATAATATATAGTACTTTGTATAATCGTCATTAAGGGGTAATTTAAAGTCATGTTAGGTTAAATTCAACTTTGTTCAGGACTTTTTAATAATAATCTTTTTAATAATAACCAGGAGACGTGTTCCCGGTATGGTTAGACGAAGTGCGGCATTCTGTTTATTATACAGCACGTGGTGTGACATAATTATAATAGATCAAGAAGAGGGTGGCGATCATTAAGCTTCATATTCTACCTGTTATGGTGCAGAAGATAAACCTTAAATAATTGTAATATATATTTGTAAAGAAGTAATCAAAGAATTTTATCTGTAAGTAAACAAAATTTACTTCTCAACTGTTCAAAGTCGAAATGGTGAATTTTAGTAAGAACACTTGTAGTCGTAGGCCGGGTCTGTGCCGCGCCGCGCCGCGCCGCGCGGGTGCAAAATGCAAATGAAGAGGCCGCTTGCACGCCGGAATTACTGGGAAAGGTGCCTGAGCCCTGAACGCTACTCGAATCTGATGAATGAGTTCAACGTGAATGTTTTACGTTGTATTTTAAAAGCATTCCGCAGTTCTTTTATTTAGCACGGCCTGACATTGATAAATATTTTTCACAGGTTTTGATTGTAATTTTTTTTAAGGTATGACTTATTAGTCATTACAATTTTTTAAATTTTCTAAAATTTGATGCTTTAAAAATTATGAGAGTATAATATTATGTTTAACTGAGGCCGTCGAGCACAAGCGTGTGACTTGTAAACGCTACAGTTGTGGATTCGATACCCATTCGGAGAGTGACTCATTTTCTCGCTCTGGTAACAAGGCAAAGCGCCATTCAACACACAGTGTCTCGAAAATTTGGCGTATAGTGGCGAATGGAGTGTCTTAGCACTAGGTTCCCTATATATGTATATGTATGCAGCGTTAAGCTAAAAAAATAATAATATAATAATCCACTATAATAAATTACGCTTCGCGCTGTCTGTCATAATAATAACGTTATTCTAAATAACTTTGTAAAATACATTCTTTTAGAGCTTCTGAAAGATAGACATCGGATTATCGTATTCTTTTTGGTCATGAAAGTGCTATGTACGAATTTTAAAATTTCACAGATTGGTTAAATATTTTAGTGGCTGGTGTTGGGATATGCGGGCGTGTGTCAGGTGCAATGTTCGTCGAAGTGCCTTCGGCTTTCGGCCAATCCCGCGAACCACGGAACCAGTGCTAGGCTGAGAAGTGAGCCGGCAACTCAGGAGAGCCGAGAGCAGTGTGGACGCGCGCGCCGACCGGCCTACGCGCACGCGAAATACCGGCACTCGCGTCTTTGCCATACATTGCGAATTACTATTTTCACATAAAATCGTTCATCTGGTCTTTAAATAAATCTTTCTGTGGGTCTTTGTGTTGATATTGGGAGAGTCTGCAATCAATTTACTGGTTCTTGTGGTATAACACTTCTATAATTTACATATGAATTAGGTGAATTTTAGAATTTAAAGGAGACAATATATTCTAATGTTAGTTTTACTTTAACTTACATTTATATTTTTTATTGAATCTGTGCATCTGTGCCGGTAACCGTAATTAACCGGAAATGCTGTTTGTTATTAAACGTAGAGTTACTTAACTGACCATTCAGTTGTGCTCATTCATAGATAAGTGAAGTTTTAATTAAGTAATTATGTCTTTTATACTGTGATATAATCAATTTAATTAAGACATAAAGACTAAAGCCTTACTAGTAGTGCCTATTAATTATTTTAAATAGCATAATTAAATTTTGCTAAAAATAATATGTTAACACATAAATAACATTGTAAATTATATGTTTTTAAAACAAATAAAACCTCTTTTAACGTAAAAATTTATATTAAAATAACAAGTCCTAGAAAAGACTTGACAAAGTAGAGTTACGAGACATGTAATAAATAATTCCTTCCGCCTTGTACAGCCGTCTAACACTTTACTTATGCAAATACATGCAAAATAGTAATGGCTAACGTTCAAGGTGATTCTGATATATTATCAAGTAAAAATAGAATGGATTCGTTGATAATTGTCGACAACGATTGCGCGCCATATCCGATAAGTGTGTTATGTTTTTGGAGTTTAGCGATAACTTACGTACTTGAGTCACGTATGCCATTTCACAACTCACAGGTGCACAGCACTATTGAAACATCAATATTAAATATTTGACTTATTGTATAGGTTTTTATAATCTTGCCTGTTAATTTCTATGAACGCTTAGATTTACATATTGACAGAAAGTGAGATTTTTTCTGTTGTTTAATTTAGGACATTGTGGAAGTTGTACTAGTGATCATGTGAATAAAGTGAAGTGACAAGTATTCTTAATGGAAACTCTACTATTTATGATATATCTACCCGCAACAACTGATCAGTGAGCTTCCTCAAAATTGACATTAGTTTTTCAGTGAGAAATGTATCGTAACAATCGCCTTGGAAGCGGAAGCACTTCTTCGGGAAGCTCTGAGTTATGGGTATGAGACAAGATAATTAGTAATTGATTTTACAATTAAAAACTTTATATCAATGTATTTTACACCATAAAGTGTTACGGCAACTAAATGTGTATATATGGAAAATACATTTGATAAACATTATATCAATTCCAATATGAAAATGTTATTAAATCAGCTTCACGCTGTATCCCGCACACAGCAGGGTAGGCAGAGGGAACCTAATGTTAGTTCTGGAGGCATTGCGTGTTGAGTGGCAGAACTCAACGCCGCGCTTAACCTCGACACCAAAGCGAAGAAATGGAAATATAAATTTAAGTAAATATTTCATCTCCTCGAATGGGGATCGAATCCAATGTGAGAAAGTTATTTATCTATATAAACGTCGAAAGAATGTAAAATAATAATGTTAAACATTTTAATATTTAGTTAGGCCCGCTAGAGGCGGCCCTACCACGTGAACACAACGCTCTCAGTTCAATACACCGATATAGGCGAAGGTATTTTATACCCCGTGAACAAATAAAATGGCAAGAACACGACTTGGCTTTGAAATACTCGGGTCATATGACACTGACACCGGCGCTGCTTGGTTTCTCTTGTGTCAGGTTCCCATGCATCGGTTACTAAATGCCAACTATAATACAATACTCGTTCTACTACGTGTATACAAAAATATTTAATTTACGTATACATTGTTTACATCAAGTCAATGACTAAACTGTCATGAACGAAATAGATAAAATAAACATAATCTAATAAGAAGAATTCGTATGTTTTTTAATGATAAAAGTTATTTGTTTCGTAATACAATTTGGTTGATGACTCTTACTTTGTAACAAATGTTACGTAAATGATAAACATACATATTTGCGTTTGTGTCATAGTTCAGAATTATAATTTTATATTTATATAGATATATAATTATACAAAACATCTAAAAGAGTATTTGTATAAAATTTCACTTAATATTTAACAACTGATCCCAGTACAGACAGCATGCAGTACATCGCCCCTTAAGGAGATAAAATTAATCTAGTACGTAAGTCAAAAGTGGAAACAGTGATTCAGTGTTAGACTATGCTTGGTCGGAATTCGCTTGCGCCAGAGTAAGCTCGCCCGAAGCACGAAGGGCCCGGGAACAGATCTTACATGCATCATTAAACCACCGCACCACTAATAAGCGGTTTAACTCGCAATTTGAATAATTATAGTTTTCCAATTGGCTAAGCATACACCTACATTTATAAATTTAGACGGGCTATAACAATTTTAATATGAATTTATGGCCGCAAGCCCGCTCTAAAGCCCGGGAAGGCTAACGCTCTGGTGTTCTGAGTTACGAAGCTGTTTTACATTTTGAATATAATTTGGAAGTAATTATTTTCATTATAATTGCTATCATGACATTGTAAATGTCATTTTCATTAATTTATTGTAATGCGATGTGTGAACTTTGATGTTGTGAATTTGTGTATTAGTAAAAAAATATAATAAGGTTTTATAAATTACGTACAAATTTATAAGCGAGTAAATGTGGTCCGTATAAGATACATAGTTTCGTAGATCACTTTGTTGACTTGCCAAACCGGTGGCTCATTAGTTGGCATGTAAATACGGCATCTCGAGATCAAATCACCTTTTAGAGGACGTGTTTAGTTATATGAGTATAAGATATCAGCCGTGTTTTGGTACTTTTATATCATGAAAATGATCGTAACTTCAATAAAACTATTACAAATTTACCATACTAATTACTATTTAATATACTTAATTATGTACATAATAATAAAGTAAGTCGCTTGCTGAGCATGAATTGCCAAGTGGTTTTATCTATCTGTCTATTTATCTATAATTCTATATGCTATGATGAAACTGGAAAAAAGGTGTCTGTACATAAATTTGTAAAAAAAGTAAAGAGGAATCTTCTACTGAATGGATTTAATTATTATTTTTTTATGTTGTATAGATAATAGATCTGGGCAGGATCTAGGCTATAATTGATTTGGAAGACTTATGTAGAAATATAGTAGATTGAAAATCCATGCCAACAATGTTTCGCACGTTCAGTGGTTAATATTTGATAAAAAGGCAATACAGTAAAAGAACAGATTGAAAAATTAAGATATATTATTAATGTTAATGTAACGTAACAAAATAAGTTGGGTATAAAAAGATTCTATATAAGATTGTTTTATTTTAAGGCAAATATAGCGAAATCTAAAGTCACATTTTGTCCATACTATTTCATTCGGGAAAAGATTGTTCCTATTTGAATTCATTTGCCATAGCTTTACGTTTTCATGTTGACGCAAAATGTGCTTTTTTAACATATTATGTTATCTATGTTTACTAAATCTGAAAATGTTTAAGAATTATCTAATATTGATAGTAATTATTCCTATTTGAAACGAAAATTTCTATTTTATTTACTTAACAGAATATGTAGGAAGTGTAAAGTTACAAATTTATATTAAAACGTGTATGTAGGTAAAAGGATGACTTTGAATTATAAAAGATTAAATTAAAAATTAACTGAAAATATAACATTATTAATCATTCAAAATTATAGATCTCACGTTAACAATATTTTAGAAAAGAATATAACCTTTTCATTTATGTTAATTTAAATCATTTATAACATAAATAGTCACCTAGCTCGTTATATCTGCTTGTAATTGCTTCCTAACTGCAATCAACGGAATGAGTGAACACGTTTAACACCTGACCGCGCATTTGCCTAGATTGATACGAGCTGCGCCAGCAATGAGTACCTATATGCCATCAACTTATGTAATTTATTTGAAACTAGTATTTATATGAGGCCGTCGTGGCGCAGGGTTATATGGGTGTGACTGGAACGGTTGTGGATTTAAACTCACTCGGGAGAATGAATTATTACTTATTAAATATTTTCATTTCTTCACTCTGGCACCATTGCGAAAGCCCGGGACGGGAGCTATACTGTATACAGCATGACGCTGATAGTATTTGCTTAAAGCCGTGGTGGCGCTGGTGGATAGCGACTGTCTGTAAATGCCATAGGTATTGGTATTGTCCCCGATAATTAGACGGAAAGGGAAACAAGAGTGTCTTAACACTAAGTTAATCTTTATGCGGAATAAAACATGATATTATAATATTTACGTCGCTATATAATATTTACAAAGAATGACGTCAAAATTTAGTCGTTCATATTTTATTGGAATAATAAAACATTTTATTAAGTGATTTGTGAGCCCGGCCATGACTCACAAAATTTTACGCTTTAACCATTTGTATGCATAAAATGGTCCATGCGGAAACCACTGTGCCATTTCATGCAAAGCTGACTACATATACATGGGTATTAAGAATATTTATTGTAAGTTAGTTTTAAAATATCTTGTTTTATTATATCGCCATTTTCGCGCCAGTAAATATATTTGATTGCAGAGGTTGTTTTAGTTTCATATTTAACTGAAAAAAAAATCTTAACATTTATAATATTTCTAGCAGCTTCACTTTATTAAAATTTTTTAGAGCGTTATTCCACACTTAGGAAAGGAAAATATTTATTAAGAAAACGTATAAAAAACGATATAAACGAAAAAATACTTTAAAAATATTTAAAATATTTCATAAAAGTATTCTCTCTTGCCAAAAGATAATTTTGAGTAATTTGAGTAGCGCAATCTTGGATAGCGGATAAATCTTAAAAATCATTAGGTAGCGAAAATTTTCAAAAAATCTCCCTACAGAGATGCTAACAACATAAATAAGTTGTAACAAGCGTAAAAGAATTTCGATGTAGTTCGAGGAGAACGTATGGCTTAGTGGTCAGAACGCTTGGACGCGGACAAAGAGGCGCGGGTTCCAATCCAATCCTGCTACGTTAAAATTTTTATACGTTTTCTTAATTCAGCTCATAAAAGCTTCACTTTTTTCCCGCATAAGCAGGTATAGTGTGATAGGATAGGTAACCTATATTAGGTACACGTCCACGTGAAAACACAACGTGAAATGTAAATTATTTAATTAAAATCATTCCCCCAAGTGGGGATCGAGCCCACAACTTAGTCATACGCTTTCACACTGCGCCACAACGACCTCTAAAATATATTATACAAGTATATTGCTTATAAAAAATACATAACGTAGTATTCTGAAATAAGTGTGCACTTTTATATAGAAGTTCTACAATTGCAGGCAATCGAGAACGCTATCGCGGAGCGGATATTTGAAATGTCAACCTATTTCCACATATTTTACCTTCCTCTGGAAGATTAATTTTATGGCGGGAATAGCAATTGTAGAGACAAGTTGCTTTCTTACAATACACGACCTGCAGTAACTCTCACGTTTTACCTATAAAAAGCATAAGTTACTATTTAAGCAGTTTTAATAAACAATAACAAATAATATCATAGTTTAGCTTTAAATTTTCAGTGGAGTGGTATAAGATAAAATTTTCTACTTTTATTTAGCTTAATATAAATAAGGTAATTTTATATAACGTAATAATTTGTATAGCAATCGTCAAAATTAATTCTTCACTTTTAATTTCCAATAAGAGATACGACATTTATAGATGTTCGTTTCTTCGGAACACTAAAGTCTCACTTCTTCAAAACGATCCAAGACCTTTAACATTGAATAGCGGAACCTACGGGACTTGAAAATATTAAATCTGCTGCTACTATGCTAGTTGCTACATACGAAAGATGCGTGATGCTTAGAAAAGGGTTACGTAACCTAAAATGAGAGTTAAGCTAAATTATACACAAACATAAAATTACCAAAATTTTAAAATAAATGTACGAACATTAAATTTTAACATTAATGTATAAATAATTCGGGTCGTGTGAATAAAAGCAATTTAAAATAATATCGGCTCGAAGTTCAGAGAGTGGTTCTGTTTGTTTTGCAAAACAAATATATAATGTGGAAACTTTGTTTAGCCTCGTTCACTCCGCCGCGGACGGTAGAAGGCAACAAACATTTACTTGAAGACCTCATCCGCGGCTTCTGCTTATTAGTTATTGCTTGTTATCAAGTATTGAAACACTAGTTTACAATTGTACATGCAGCACAGATATTTATCTTATTCTATAGAGAAATAAAAATTAACTTCACGCTGAATCCCGTATACGGCGGAGTAGGTAGATTGTTAAGTGAGTAGTGTTAACAAACTCCGTTCCCCACTTTTTGCCGAATTCTGGAGGTATTGCGTGATGAGTGACAGAACTCAACACCACGTTTTACCTTCTTACCAGAGCGAGGGAATGAAAATATAAATTTAAATAAATATTTCGTTTCCTCGAATGGGGATCAAACCCACAACCAGTCAATCGTTTACAGTCTCTATTCTATTCTTTAGAGAAATTATTTAGAATGTCTTAGGTGTTAAATAATTCCACATTCATATAAGATTATTATTATTGTTAGACGTCTTTTAATGAGAGATTAAAATATTTATTACCAAGATTATTATCAGATTATTATAAATTTATTTATATAAAATAATATAAAACGCACATAAATTGTACTTACTTTTAATTTACCATTTAAAAGAATACGTGAATTACATATTATAATTCCAATGTGACGCTGCTAGTTTTATTCTACCTATATTCAAATCACTACTGGAACATATCATATAAAAAAAATAATAGCCAACAGAAAAAAAAAGAAATTGCAATTAAAGTCTATGATATTTGGGTTTAAATTATTCTATATTCGATTTTTTTTTTTTAGTTGAAAATCACGTTAAGTTGGCGTAAATAATTTTAAATTACAAGCCCTCATTCGTACAAGCATACACAATGAGTTCGAGTTATAAAATATGTGCGACGATAATATGCTTTGTCTTGTACGAAATCTAAAAATAATAGGTGTTGTTACACTTAATTGTAGTCATTATTACAATAGTATAAATTATAATGCTTTGAGTGGTCAATTTTTATTATTTTTACGCATCTCTATATTTTATTGCGTGGTGCGCGGAGAGAAAAGCAATGAGAATTAGCACTAACTTTCCTCATGGAATATGAAATTGCGTAAATATTTCTAGTATAATGTTTAAATTTAGAAGTTATTTATATTTATATTATCCTTTGAGAGGAGACGAACCAAAACCATAATATGTATATAAATTATATCCAGAAACTTTTCAACGATACCATCTAACCTATGAACTGGTTAATGGTACATAAATATCATTACTGAATATCAGATAACATAATATTGTATAAATTAAAAACAGAGTGACAATTTGATTAAATTTAATAAATAACAAAAATAAATATGTAATTGTCAGGATATGAGATTCACGAAACATTCTCTCACACAATTAAACATTTAACAACGGTAACTTTCATATCGCTAATAACAATAAAATATATATTAATATGTTAATTACTTTAACTCCTTTTGAGTTTTATATCCCTATATTATTGTTTACACACCTCTAAATGTTCGTATATATACGTACATTTGTGCCCCTATAGCGGTTTTTGTGAAATACGCTATTTAACAATATTTTATATTTTTAATTATGAAGTGAAATTAAATTTTCAAAATTTTGTGGAATAATTGTCCAAATTTATTAACACTTAAGAAGATATACAAAGAAAATAATTTTACACACTCACAGAAGGAAATAAAGAAATTTAAAGAAATACTAAAAGAAATAGATAAGCGA
>DWQW01012624.1:0-10710 GCA_018249695.1 Heliconius erato demophoon | reverse complement strand
CACTTAACAAGCCGTAAGTGGAGTTTGAAATTCTCAACATTCCGATATGCCAAATTAGTATTAAATAATGGAAAGTGCATTTAAAGTTATTTTTTTGTCTCTGACACACTTTGCAAAATCCTAATAAAATTGGTGCATACTTAACTGGCATAGAACAATATACAGCTAGATCTGTATCAGACATTGAGTTATCGTACATACCTCTTTTAGAAAATATTTTTATTGTGAACCTACATTATGTGTAGTAAATTGTTTATTTAATCATAACGCTTTTTATTACGTTAACCTGTTTTTGTTTATATTTACTTAATATGTAACCTCCAACCAATAATCACATAAAGAAAAAATGCTGTCATATTATTATAGATTGTTAATATGGTCGGATTCATCATAAAAATAAATTTAATATATTTTTTGTATCTTCATATATATAGCAGAGTAGGCATAAATGAATGGGGCACATAGTCCTATGCAGTATGAATAATTAGGAGGCTCCTTACACTGGCCTGCGTTAGGTTTAGAACCCTTATTCCGTTAATGGTGACTGCATTTATATTATATTTTAGACATATTAGTTAAGTAATGATTTAAGTCCAAATTACATGGTCAGGTTGCATTTTGTTTGAAATATAAAAAAAATAGATAAGTATTTAGTAATAATGAAGACTCATATCACATATGGACTTTTAAAATAAGTATGTTCTGTGCTTGTATTGGGTAGTATACGGTATAAAAAAAAACAAATATAGGCATATTGTAACATAATCTGTCTGACATATTATTTGGGAATGGCAAGTTTAAAAACTGTCAATATTTATAAATAACAAAGTTACGAAAATTTGAAAATATAATATCAAAATGAGAATAAATTTCTTGCATATTATAATAATCAACATTAACAATTGAATTTCCTTTGTATAAACGAATTTTGTAAAAATATACTTAAAAATGTCCGCAATTTTATATTATTCTTTATTGCTTGTGTGTATATCTTTGGGAAGTTGTTACAAGAAAATTACTGATGTCGACATGAAGCGTAATTATGGGACCGGACTCGGGCTGATATTGGTCTGCTTGACTTGTGGTCATTACGTTCTACACTCGGCTCTTATGGTTTGGGGAAATATCATTATAATTAAATGTTGCGATCGTCGGTTAGTCCTTAGATAGTTTCTTTTCTAAATAATTTATTGTAATGAATTAAAAAAAAAATTATAACATAGCCATAACAACTGGTTCATAGAAAATATACTAGCGTGCTAAGAATCGTCTGATTTTATTGTCGGGCGATGGTTGCAGGTTCAATTCAATTTTTATTTCGCTGTTTTGCTTTTTGGATTGAAAAATAATCCCTTTATACAAATAAAAGAAGTGAGAATCGGCTTTGTACAAACTGATACAACATACTTTATTTAGGGGGAAAAATATATAAAGTAATTATATAATTATCAAACGTGGCGTAGGGGCACAAAGTGTGACTGTAAACTGGTTGTGGGTTCGATCTCCACTCGAGGAAAGGAAATTTTATTTAAAATGTATATCTTCATTCTTGTTGACGCAAAGGGCGGCGTTGAGTTCCGCCACTCGACACGAACGGACGGGAAACGAAGTGTCTTAACACTAGGTTCGATCTGCCTACCCTGCCGTGTGCGGGATACAGTGTGAAGCTGATTATTTTTTGATCTTATTACAGATATTCACATCAAATAAGCTTAGCATATACTTGGATGTACTTGCTATATCTACATTTTCATATAAATGATATTTATATTATTTGGCTATATCAAACGTTAGCTCTTAAATTAGTGGGCTTGGCCTTTGAAATAAATGGTTCTCAATTCAAGGTCGCAATAGATACGAAAAGAGTTAGCCTATCAAAAATGAATATAGGAGATACTGAAAATAATACTCCAGAACCCAGTGCAGCTGATATCATTGCATACTCTTTTTATTTTATTGGACTTCATAGAGGTACACAAACTATGTTTAAGTAAATAATATTAAAATATGATAAGCGGTCAGTCCTAGGGCACAAAGTGTGACTGTAAACGGGACAGGTAGGGGTTCGATTCCCACTCGAGTAAATGAAATATTTCCATTTTCTTCGCTCTAGTGTCGAAGCAAAAGCTCGGCGTTGAATTCCGCCACTCAACCTCCAGATACTTCTAGAATTCGGCTGAAAATGGGAACGGAGTGTCTTTACACTAGATTTCCTTTGCCTACCCTACGGTGTGCGGAATACAGCGTGACGCTTAAAAATATTTTAATAGTCAGAATACATGTATTATCTATTTTTAGGACCCTATTACAGATGGAAAACCTTTCATGACCATTTCTATGCACCTTTCAGTGCTCTAGGCGATTGTAGAATAATAACAGAGCAAAAACTTAAGAAAGCCGCTCTGTGTGGTTTAGGATATTGGATATTATTTAAAAAGTATTCACCCGAGGTAAATATTCTTTATAGATGATTTAAAACCAGTACCACATTATAGTGCCTTAAAGAGACTATAGAAACCTTTATTACGAAAGACTGAAAAGCGTGTTCTAAATTGCAACTTCATTTAAATACCATGAGGCTTCGTGGCGCAGAGGCAGAAGCGTGTGACTGTTACGCGGCGGTTGGTGGTTCGATCCCCACTCGGAAGAATGTATTATTATTTATTAATATTTTTATTTTTTCGCTTTGGTACCAAGGCAAAAGCGCAGCACCGAGTTTCGCAAGCAATACATAAGTTATTCAACAAGCAATACATTGAAAGTTCGGCGGAAAGTGGGGAACGGAAAGTACTATCTCTAGGTTCCCTCTGTCCACCTGCTGCTGTTTACATACAGTGCGAAGCTGAAAAAAATACCACTGAAAATTATCTTATGAAAAGCAATTAAAAATAAAAAGAACTTATTTCCTCATCTCTATATTTAAGTTATATAATGAAGATATCTTTTACGACACCTATGGAGCTGATTTTCGTTACTTGTACAACATACCACAACTGGCCATGTACTTCCTTTATTACCAAGCTGTAATGATGTTATGCACAAGTGTGTTCACGGAGACTGGTTTCGGCGTATATCCAGCTCAATGCCAGCCTATACCAGGATATGGACCGACTTCTCGGTTAAGCTTCTTAACTTTAGCGTACGTGTCTACATTTATGTTTTTTAATATTTTAAAGTATTATTCCACACTTAGGAAATTTAAAATTATAAGTAGTATTCTCTCTTGCCAGACGATATAAGAATTATTTCTTAGTAATTATTTTTAGGTAGTGAAAATTTGTAAGAATCTCCCTACAGAGATGCTAACAACATAAATAAGTTGTAACAAGCGTATAAAAATTTCGACTTTCGATTTCAAGGAGGCGCGGGTTCAAGTTCGAGTTCGAGCATTCAAAATTTTTATACGTTTTCTAAATAAGTACATTTATGTTGGTTTAACTTTATTAGTTACCGCGGATAGTGGAGAACGGAAATATCTTAAAGGGAATGGAGTGTCTTGGCACTAAGCTGCCTCCTATAGCCATTAATACTGAAGTAAAAAGTGTTTAACACTCCTATTGAAAAATATTTTATACATACATACATTTATGAATAAGGAATGGCGTTAAGCTTACAAATTGAAATTTACACCTTGCCTTAACTTTGACACCTATTTGTAGCTTTAAAAAATATATAACTTTATTTCTTTTGTGATGTAATTAGGGCTTCTTCTCCTGACGTAGCAATGGAGGAAGAGTACAACTTTTCAATGCTCAAGTGTTTTAATAATGAAGGTTTACTAATAGGGCCTAAGATGAAGGACACTATGCAAAGTTGGGATATGCCAACACGGTTCTGGTTCTGGGCCTATGTGCATAAAACTTTTTTGAAAGCGAATAGAGAAGTAAGGTGGATATTGTTTTTTCGTTTTTTTTATCTATTTTTATCTGTATTGGTGCGAATTTAATTTAATTTGAAAAAAAAATGAAAACAATCTATATTTAAAGTAATATTATTTCGAGAGGCCGTCGTAGGTCGTGGGAGCCATTTCCACTCAGATGAATAAAATTTTTAATATTTCCACACCACTCAACACAAAATGCCTCAAGAATTCGGTGGAAAATCGAAAACGGAAGTATGTTAAAGGGAACACTAGTTGCTCACTCTGCCTACCCTGCTATGTGCAGGATACATCATGAAGTTTAAAAAAAACGATACACTGTCCACTTTTATTTTTACACAATCCAGGAACCCATTAAATTATAAACATAAAATTTTATACAAGTCGATCTATCCTTTTAAGAGGATTAGAGTAACAAACACACGTACAAAGAATTATGTACATATTAAGTCTTGTTTACTACTCTCTTTTGCAGAAGTGCGTTTTCTTTATTGGCTTGGACAATATGGTCGGGACCAAGTCTACCTCAATTTATTATAGCTGTCACTTTGTGGGTGTACGTGCATCTAGAAGCAGAATACACTGTCCTTTACGATACTACAGGCCCAGTTAGTATAAGCCTATTTCTGTTATAGCTTTAAGGTAATCTTCCAGCCAGTTAAAACAAAATTGGAATAAGATAAATCAATTTTTAAATAAATATTTGAAATGTTAATCAAATATACCGCCAACTTAAAAAATACTTTTGAAGGTAACATTAATAATGTAAATAAACGAATATCGAGGCCATTGCGGCGCAGTGGCACAGCATCTAACAGTAAACGCGATAGCTGCTGGTTCTATAGCCACTCGCGGAACGAACTCAAAGCAATCTTGACACTAGGTTCTCTCTGCCTTTCTTGCTATACGCGGGACAAGGTGCCAAGTTGAAAAAATATTTCAGATTATTTTACTTTTTAGATGAAACTGCCGTGGGACATAGGATTCTCAATAATGCGACTATTTTGTCTACTTTATTTAACCCCATGTTTTGTTGTTAAAAACACAGAAGTTGTGCTCAAATATTATAATTCAATCTTCTGGGTGTTCCATATAATACTTCTCTTGTTAATGGCGTTTTCTGTGATACTTTATAAATTTAGGAGAATACATGAGTAGTTCAATGAAATATATTAGGAAATAAAATCGTTATTTCATAATTAATTGTGTTTTCTTTATATTGATTTATATTGGCACAGTACATATGCAACTTAGTATAGTTTCTATATGTAGATATTTTATTTATTTTAAAGGGATATCATACAATATTAATACTGCCATAATTGAATCATCACTTGATTCAATTTGAATGATTAAATTAAACAAGATATTTCAGCATTATATAAATAATTTATTTCGGATATACTAACATTGAGAAAAATAATTTCATTAAAAATAATAACAAACATGCAACTTTCACAAACCTTGTTTAATGGAAGACTTGAGTTTGGTCTTTTATAGCTTAGCACTAATAAAATTATTTATAATATGAATTGGTAGTTTTCAAATGTCGATAATTTAAACAATAAATCATTTTATTTTTAAAAAATAAAACAAAAACCTGTTTTATTATTATTACATCTTTAAGAACATTTTAATAAACGCTATACTCTTATTCGATATCTTCGATTAACGACTAATTATCACATCAAGGTTTTTTTGTTTAAGACAAATTTAATTGTTTTTTTAATTACTAAATACAAATTGAAGTAAAATTTCTTTACGCAAGTTTGACTCGGGCAGTAAGCTAGTAATGCGTGATGTGAGCTTTAAAAAAAGAAAGAAGACAGAAAGAGAACGAGTCACGTTTCGTATGTTACTTTAGGAGCAAGAGCACACTTTACTTTTAAGTTTTACTCTCTCATAGTCAGTTACGTTTCGCAGCAAAAAAGATATCAAATATAGATGCCTCTAAAGATTTTTTACTTCAGTCGTGTGCACACTCGTTTTATTTTCATATATTTTTTTGATATGTTTTTAACTTATATATGATTTAAATTATCCTAATGGAAAATGCTTTTAAGTTTCTACATCTACATTACAGCCTTTTCTAAATACAACATTTAATAGTTTAGCATTATTATTATTTATTAAAATTAATCTTTAAAAAA
The DNA here is from genome assembly GCA_018249695.1 of Heliconius erato demophoon. NCBI lineage: Eukaryota > Metazoa > Arthropoda > Insecta > Lepidoptera > Nymphalidae > Heliconius > Heliconius erato. The sequence goes on along the minus strand of DWQW01012624.1, from coordinate 4,680 downwards.
TAATTTATTGCAAAGCGTTATTGTCTTATAATCCCAAGTTTTTTTTATTATTTTTATTATGGGCAATTTCTTTGAGCCACTTTGCGGTCGCAGACCGTATGGTAGTTGAAGTTGTTATGAAGTTACGAACAATACATAAAATAAATAATTAGATAGTCAATTAAATTAACCTTATAGTAAAAACGATTCAATTTAAATAATGCAAAGTAAAAACCCTAAAATATACTTTCGGATGATTAGCATATATAGGTAACTTTAACAGATAATTTAATTTCTATACATTTTAAAATTCATTTATTTTTCGTCTTAATGCTTTATCTCGCTTATAGCAGGGCAGACAGGGATAACTTTCCACCCAAATTCGAGATGTTGTTTGTTAAATGGTGAAACTCAACACAGCAAAACTCAAGGTTATCCCAAATAATAATAATACATTTTAATTAGGCCATTTGTACATATATAACAATTTATATTATAGATCATTTATCAACAAAAAATATAAATATATAACATGATTGATTTTAAATCAACCTTAATATATCAACTTTCATAAAACATGAAATTCATAACAATAGTACTTGTAATAATAATTAAATATGTTTTATATTAATGTATTATACTATACTACGAACTTCTTAAACTATGCCTTTTTTGTTCTTTATTTTGTAATCATTTTTTTATTGTAATTAGGAACTTAAATATAATTAAAAACTTATTTTATAAAACTAAAATATGTTTAACGAATTTTTATACTCTCTATGGTAATGGTAGGATCCTCTATAGTTGTTTTATTCTGTATGAGTCGCAACTCTAAAAGCGCACAAGGAATTATTCCATCAGCTTGTATATCTGTAAAATAAAAAAAACTTAACATATTTGATTTCACAATAAAATATTCATATCTAAATAATTAAAACTTAATTTTACTGTGGAATTTCATACAATGAATTTTAATAATTACATATGTCATTAATTAAAATAAAAATACAGTACAGTCGGCAAGTTGTGGCCGCCTCGAATGTAGATTTGATTTTCGTTTTGTTTTATTACTTTTTTTTGCGCTCGTTTTCCCGAGTAGCAAGATAGATAGAGGACTAGGTTAGTGTTAAAACATTGTTTTATCCTTGCCCCTTGAATTTGAGATAAGGCAATACAAGCCGCGTCTTGTATTAACAGAGCGGAGATATTAAAATAATTAATTATCATAAGTGGGAATTGAATACACAACCATCGCGTTCAAAATAAGACTCTGCCCCATGCGCAACAAGAAAGTATAAAAATTAGAAATGTAAAGAAGAGATTTATAATTATTTCATATTTACCTCTAGCTTTGTAATATGTATCTTTAACTATATACTGAAGGGTAGCAACGGTTTTTTCTAATGTAATTTTTAGATCTTTATTGCTTTTATGAGTCCAAGCCAGGAACAAAGCGGCAAAAAGATCACCTGTACCCGTAAATGATGCATTTAATTTTGGTATCTCAATTTGATAGCACGAATCTGTAAAAAAATAAAAAAATCTATGTTTAAGTGTTTTGAAAAATTTCTGACATATTCTACACTATTTCTTTAACGTCGTATTTATATTACATAACGGCCAAGTGCGAGTCGAACTTCCCTACCGAGGGTTCCGTAACAATTTGCAGATTTAGGCCACGAGTGAGCACAACTTAAAACACTTGACAAACTTAATTTGCGTGTATATGCCCTCACTTTGCATGAAATTAACTACAATTATAAGTCTGTAACCTATATTTTTTATTTTTATTCTTTATTTAAGTTCTCACTTGTTGCTAAATTTCAATAATTGTAGGTCTACGGGAAATATCTTATAGGTTTTGATTAAGCCGCGAATAAACTTGAGAAAATGAAGTTTGCAGTTAGTATATCATTTTGTATGAAATGAAATAGAATAATACTTATAAATTTTCACTTTTTGGATTTTTTCTTTACTTGTATTTATTACGCGGCAAAGTTCATACAAAATTCTGTAAAAACGATGCATAAATGTTCAAACGTTTGGATTGTGTGGACTTAAAAGCTTGATTAGTGTTCCAAGATCTGAATATTTGATATTAATCTCAACTTGATATTAGTCTTGTTACGGAATCCTTAAAAGGCGATAAGAACGTGTATAATAACAACCGCCACGATTATTAATACAAACACAAAATTTACTATCTTCAAATAAAGTAACGACTTATCATACTTGACGTAATGGTTCCAATAGTTACAAAGCAAAATAATATCGTATTAATCTTGTATTACTGCGATAATAATAAATGGCCTTACTCGACTACTGAGGCGAGGCCACACAGAGACCAAGTCATTACGGCATTATATTTTAGTTTTTATTTTCGTTAAGATAAAACTAAAGATAGAAAAAATATATACAATTTTATTGTTGCTAAATTAGTTAAAATACCAAATTGCGACGCAATTTTTTGAATTTAAACAGCTTCATATTGAAGACAATAAAAGTATTAAGATGTAGGCTTGATATAAGCCAGCGATTTCGCTATCTAGGAATCCGTCCAAGCGATCTAACCAACTTTACTAAGCCTCAATGTTTTTAATAATAAGTTTTTAATGAGTGTCAGTAACATTGTAGAATAAGATTTTCCTGAAGCTATTAGTTGTAGTGGTAATCGACAAAATCCTAAATTATAATATAAAACAAAATGTTTTTAACAAATAAGTAGGTACTTATAATAAAATAAATATTCAAGTACAAATTTAAGATAAAAAAAGCGTGTCTTAATTAGACTGTGACAAACATCTCTACACTCAATAAGCAAAAAATCCTCTCTATTATTATGCTAATAGGCGTAACAAGGCAAAATACAACGAAAAATTAAACAAAAATAGGTATATTCACCTTTATTGCTCGCAATGGCAAGCATATTTCTCTTATCACCCAATTCAGTGCTTGATAGTACTACTGTTTTAACACCTTTAAGATGTAAGGCGTCTATCACTTCAAGGGCACCATTTAAATCATTCATTTTCAAGCCAGTTATTAGTTCCGCTTCGAACTGATTAGGAGTCAAAATGTCGGCCAAAGGGATGACTATGTCTCTATATACTGGCAAAATGTCCTCTGGCACATACATTTTACCATTATCTCCCATAACTGGATCACAAACTGGAATGATAAATATTTCATTAATTTTAGTAATATTTCGATTTAAAATCTGCTTATTTTAGAGTAATGTAATTGTATATACTTATAAAGAAATCTAAAATATAGATGGAATACTAAATAAATACCATGTTATCGATTTTCAACTTTTAACTTTAATCTTGGACTCTTATTATCTCTGTTTTCAACACAAATTTGCGTGGTAAATTACGGAACTCAGCATGAAGCTTATATTTAGTGAAATGTGAAATCACATACTAAATGTGAAATGTTAAATAGGTATGTATATTGTTTTGAATGTATAGTTTTTCTACAAGATTTTTAAACTCTTTGGAGAGGCTAATTGCATAGTATATTTAAATATTCAGTACTATATATAATTGCAAAACTTTGTTTCAAACACTCTCCAGTAGTTCATGGTCAAAGGTAGATTACTGCAGTGTTGAAAATGTTGGTTCCATATAATACTTAAATATATGTGATAAATCTATTTGAAGAGTTTCATTTAAAATATGTAGAAATTTCGACTTTAATCAAGGATTATAATTACAGTACAGAAACTCATATTATCAATAGTTGTAATAAAACAAAACTATTGACAATATGAGGCCAGTGCACAGGGGCACAAAGTGTGACTGTAAAATTGACTGGTTGTGGGTTCAATATCCACTCAAGGAAGTGAAATATTTATTTACATTTATATTTTCATTTCTTTGCTCTGGTGAGTTCTGCCACTCAATACACAATGCCTCCAAAAGTTGGTGGAAAGTGGGGAATGGAGTGTCTTAACACTCTGCCTACCCTGCTGTGTGCGGGATACACTGTGAAGCTGTTTTATGTTTTTTATTGACAATATGAATTTATTAAGAGTTCTTTTTAACATGGTTATGGAGTTTCATAATAGATTAGATATGAAATATAAGGAAAACTTTATAGTAGTTAGATTGTATCAGTCAGTATACATATGATAAACATGTATTTAAATATCAATTTAATTTCAAACCTGTTACTATAGAATTAATTGATAAGGTTATTTACAATTTTAACGAAACTAGAACAAATAGAAATGCATGTATTTACATGAAGCCATAAATATGATAAGTAAAGCTTTATTATAACTCAGCAAAGGCCATTGTGGTGCAGTAGTACAGCATCTGACTCTAAGTGTATCACACTAGTGAATTCTTTTCCCACTCAGGGAATGAATTATCTCCATTTCTTTACTGTGGTTACAATACAAAGCACAGCATTGAGAATTGCCACTCAATGCCTAATGTCTTGAAAATTGGGCAATAATTGGATAATGGAGTATTTTAACACTAGGTTTCCTCTGCCTACCCTTCAAAAAAAAAAAAAAAAAAATAGAAGTTTGCTTTAAATACATTTAACACTCTTTGTTTCTATGGCACACAGAGAACACTTTATTAAACTAATCTATGTAAAACCTAAATAAAAAACTCACCATATATTAAATTAGGATTTTTTTCCCTCAGCTTTTGGATAATCTCAGCTATTTGTTTTAAAGAATCAGGTGAT
>DWQW01012623.1:0-10710 GCA_018249695.1 Heliconius erato demophoon | reverse complement strand
AATAAAGCTGAGGCGCCCGAGGCGAACGAGGACGTTGACTCAGTGCCATGGGCACCACGCCACTGCCTTCAAACAAATGACTAGTCAACCTAATAGTAACTGTGTTCTATATGAACAACGAAAAAATATGTATCAAATTAGGATATTTTATAATTTGAGTTAATCATAGAAGAAAATAAATTATGAATATTATCTTAAATATGGAATATGCTTGGCAATGTATTATACTATTGTAAATTGTAATATTCATTTTACATACCACATAACTGAACCTACAAAAATTTTACTGTACTTTAAAAATATGATTGTGGAAGGTCAAGTATTTGTTGATATTAAAAAGCTTGGTGGAGACATTTTTCAGTGTAATAAATATTATTTTGGTAATGTTTAACTAAATAAATAAACCTCGAGATATGTTAAATTAGTTACAGGCTTACAGGTTAGAAAAGTGCTGTATGTAATTAAAATCTACTCCAATTCTTTGACATTCTGTGCAACTTACATATGAAGGTACAAAAATATATTTTTAAAGGTTTAAAATGGTGTTCTATATACATTAATTTTTCAATTGACTCGATTGGTTGCATTGTCCACCGGACAATCTGGTTACGCCTACACCACTAGTAGCAGCCATTGTTAAGACCATTTTGCGATGCCACGTGAAGTTGAATAGCTATTTATGTATAGCCTAGTTATTATATTCAGTTGTGCTCTTCATAAAATTAATAATGAAATAATGAAATATTAAAAAGACTTGGAAAAAATATAATTTTCTTTCATCTTTCTCGCATTTTATATCTATTTTCTATATGAATATAAAAGATATTAAAAGTTAAACATCTTCATTAAATTATAACACGAATTTTATTAATTATGCTAAAGGTAAGCGACATATTTTTGTTTTAATGTCAGTGAGAGGAAATTGACTTCTTCTTCACCTTTGAAGATTCACGTTGTCAATTAATTACTTTCCCTATTAAAGTTCTATAAAATAATGAAAGTTCTAACCTTATTTTAGTAAAAATAATAAACCAAACAAAGTTTTACTCGATAGCGAAGCAAAGAGGGGGATGAGCTTAACAATCTATGTTAAACCTATTCCTGTACGTATTTTTTCTGTAAGGCGTTGTAGAGACTAAACGGATTGACCGACATAAATGATTCTTATATCAACGGAAAGATAATCGATTTTTTGTTTTTTTAATAGCTTTATAGGTGACACTAAAGACGATAATCAAAATTTGTTACAGCTACTAGCAGATACAATTTTGTCATATTATCAAAATGACAAAAATCATCTACTGAATATTGATCGATTTTTTTTCTAAATCTGTCATTTTTATAATTCATCGTTCAATCTAAAAACTTAAAATAAATGAAATACCAAAAAACACAAAATAGCCTTTTTATGTTATTTTCAAAGCCTATAATGTTTTTTCAAAGGTAAATTAGCCATCAGCAACGTAGAGTCGTTTGCATCTAATTCCACCTACACACCCCGGGGCTCCGGGGACACATATCAACGGGAAAACGAGGGGCAAGCCCTTTCAAAATGATTATGCCACCCGACAAATGAAACTCGTGTCGTGTACAGCCAAATCAATATGGCAGTTATTTGTATATATGTTTTCACTATATATTACATTGATTATAAATAAAATAAATAATCAGCTTCACGCTGTATCCCGCACACAGCAGGGTAGGCAGAGGGAACCTAGTGTTAAGACACTCCGTTCCCCACTTTCTGCCGAATTCTGGAGGCATTGCGTGTTGAAGTTGAGTGGCAGAACGCAACGCCGCGCTTTGCCTCGACATCAGAGCGAAAAAATGGAAATATAAATTTTAGTAAATATTTCATCTCTTTGAGTGGGTATCGAAGCCACAACCTGTCGGTTTTACAGTCACACTTTGTGCCCCTGCGCTACGACTGGCCTCAATTGATTATGTTCGACGAATACCAAAAACAGTAAAATTCATTACTTTTAATTTTTTCTTAATCATAATAAAAATAGTTAGGTAAAAAAGGTATAATATTCCATATTTCAAGTCTCTATGTATTACTCTTGTGTTATAACTTTTTTGCCAACAGCATGCCCTGAGTATGCTATTATAAATTAGCGTCTGTTGTCAATTTAGTTGAACAGTTCAATTGTTTATTAAGTAGTTGAAATTCTGTAAAAGTTTATAATTTTGTTTCTTATATTAATAATGTATTTCAATATATGTACATAAAAGCTCCAAAATGGGAGATAAAAACAAAGACGAAGAAGAAAGAGACATAAATATGTACATAAAGAGTTCCGTTCAATATGATATGTGTATGGTGTATTTTTTTTAATTGAATAAACTTGTTAGTAACTGCAATACGAATGTGTTAGTTAGGAAATCGCCAAGTTATTTTTATTTTATAAAGCTTAACTCCAATTCATTAGGTACCTATTGTGTATTGAGGGAAGTCGTGGCGCAGTGGCACAAGTGTGCGACTGTTAACGCCATAGGTTGTGAGTTCGATTCCATATCGAGAAAATGAAATATTTAACATTTTAATTTTCTCGCTTGATGCAAAGCGCGGCGTTGAGTCTCACCACTCAACGCGCAAAGCCTCCGGAACTTAGTGGAAAAAGGGGAACGGAAATGTTTCAATGGAAACGGAGTGTCTTATCACTGGATTCCCAGAGTCTCTCTGCCTGCAATGGCTATTTGCTAAATATATCGTGGAGCCTAAAAGCTAAATGTCTCCGATTACGCAACCACCGATTTCAGGAATACATCTCTATTACGTCACTATAACATATTTATTATCTTATATTCACGAAACTCAGTATAAAAAAAATATATAAAATTCTAATATTCTTTAAAATAAAGTTAAAAACATATTTCATCTGAAACTTTGCTTGAGTCCAAAAAAGTTGTTTGAAGAGTGAGCAACGATATACTATTTGTCACTGCTCGGGGCTATCTATTTTAGACGGCTCTTAGTAAAGTCGTTTTCTGTTTGGAAGTGCCGGAAATGTAGACAATGGGCGTCCCTTGCAACAAGTTAGCCGGCCCGAGGAACACTCCTCACATTAATCAACGTGATAGGTAATCACCAGAATACTGACGGAAAACACGTTTTACTAAGTAATTATAATTATTATACAATTATGAGTTAAAGAGAAGTATTAAATTAAATCCACTTTACGCTGTATAACGCATAGCAGGGTAGGCAAAGAGAACCTAGTGTTAAGACACTCCGTTCCCCACTTTCCGCCGAATTTGGGAGGCATTGCGTGCTGAGTGGCGGAACTCAACGCCGCGCTTTGCCTCGACCCCAGTGCGAAAAAATGGAAATATAAATTTAAATATTTTTTTAATTTCTTCGAGTGGGGATTGAACCCACAACCGTCGCGTTACAGTCACATCCTTGTGCCCCTGGGCCACGACGGCCTCCAACCACCAACCCAAATATTTTTTTTATATTAATCTAGGCCAGTATTGAAAGAACGAAACAACATTTCGTTCATAATAAATGTAGGTTAGCTAGTTTACTATATCACATCAACATCTTCGTAAGAGCTCGCGTATACTTCTATGCATCATGTGCTCGTCTACACATCGTTCACACTCAACTTGTGACGCAAAACAGATTACAAATAACTCAATATGTGATGAAAAATCTGATGAAATTTGTGTTATTATATATACTTATATAAGTTCAATACTGATGGTACTGACAAAACGTAATGTATTTTTTTTTCGGGTTTCATTTTATTTATAAGATTTAGAGTGCTATACAATTATAACTGGTTATAAAGTTAATTTTGTTAAGTAGCGAGTGTATGTGATATGTGTATATATAATCGTTGGCTTAGTTTTTTTTTTAGTAGCAGGATAGGCAGAGCAGACCATCGCAGCGATTTGTCTCGCCACTAGAACGAAGAAATAGAAATATTAAACATTTCATTTCCTCGATTGGGAATCGAACCCACAACGTTAGTTATACAGTCGCACACATTTGACCCTGCGCCACTACTGGCCTCTGTTGGCTAAGTGATCCATTTTTTAAGGACATAATTTTTTATAACTTTATATCATTTTAATCTAAACACTCATACATAAGTATGTCGCTAGACCTATAACAATATAAAAAAAATTAAATCAGCTTCACGCTGTATCCCGCACCCAGCAGGGTAGGTAGAGGGAACCTAGTGTTATGGCATTCCGTTCCCCACTTTCTGCCGAATTCTGGAGGCATTGCGTGTTTAGTGGCAGAACTCAACGCCCCGCTTAGCCTCGACACCAGAGCGAAGAAATGGAAATATAAATTTAAGTAAATATTTCATCTCCTCGAGTGGGGATCGAACCCACAACCAGTCAGTTTTACAGTCACACTTTGTGCCCCTGCGCCACGACTGGCCTCAATAACAATATAAATGACAAATATATTTTTGCAAACCATAATTTCGCTATACAAAGTATGTCACGTATGTTCATCTGTTTTCCACGGGCGCGCCAGATGTTTCGATTTCCGCGTACAAAAAAAAGATATACGACGGGAAATGACTGTCAGCTTCGTTGGCTACTCTTAACTTTTTCTTTACTACAAATATGGTAGTATTTTTCTTTTCTCTCAACGTAGTTTCTTTTATAATTAGTTTAACGTTAGGTATAGTTCTTGTCAATATAATATTATAGAGGCCAGTAGTGGTGGGGAGCGGGGGCACAAGATATTCTTTTTTCTTTGCTCTGGTACCGGGGCAGAAACGCGGCGTAGAGTTCTCCAATTCAACACTCTAGGTCTTAACTCTAGGCTCCCAGGTTCCCTATGCCTACCCTGAGGGATACATCGTGAAGCTAACAATAATAAAAAAAAAACAAATATCGTACACAAACTTATTTTATTGTATAATTGTATACGGCTGGTATTATTTGAGGTCTTGTTTACCCATTAAGTTCCTTATTACAACTTGTGTTTACATATAATTCTGTGTATTTATTTAGGACACGTTTTCATCCGCCTTAACTAAATTAATTACGGTTTGTTAAAGACATGGTCGGCATTACAACAGGTTTGCTAAATATAATATGTTACGAGGGCGAGAATTGTCATTTTCATGTAAGCGACAAATAACATCTGTCTTTATACGCTGTCTCCCTTTTGTATATATAATGTTATATTTTTTGGTAATGTAATATTATATAATATATATGTATATATATTTAATTTTATGTGCAGCGGAACTTGGTGATTATGATCCTAGGAGACACATGCCTGGTTATGTGTCTGAATTTCGACTTTTGACTCATCAGACCCCAGAACTAGAATCGAGAGCAGCAGATATTCATCGCACACTTACGTGAGTAATTATGCATTTTAAATATATATCTTTCGTTAACAACTACTTCTACGTCTGGATCAAAAAGCTTGTTATTTTCATAAATTATTGTAACGCAATACAAACAGTTTAGTACGACCTAAAAATATAACTTTTTAACATTTTTGATCAGTTACATAAATTTCTAAGTAGTTTAACTTCTTGACCAAAAATTTAACTGTCGTTTACCTTGACCACCCCTAAACAGTCTGTTAGAGCACGAGTACGTTATCTTAGTAGTAATATAAACGATTAACTCGGATGCTTTCTGTAAAATGACTTGATTATATCTAACTTAGACAGTATTTAATTTGCGTTACAGAGGTATATCGCCAGCCCAAGCGGAGCTGAGCTACTTAGACAAAGTGAAATGGCTAGACATGTACGGTGTCGATCTCCATCCAGTCTTGGTAATAGATATACTTTGGTAAATCGATTTAACTTTTGATGAATTGATGTGAACAAATACTAATCGTATATAACAATGCAGGGCGAAGACAGTGTGGAGTACTTCTTGGGACTGGCGCCAAGTGGCCTGTTGCTGTTACGTGGAAAACATACAGTCGCAACTTATTATTGGCCTCGTGTGTCAAAGCTGTATTACAAAGGACGATATTTCATGATTCGTGTCGCAGATAAGAATGTAAGTGTTTAAATTACTACTACTAAATATATAGGTACTAAATTTTAATATACATATATATGGTATGTATTACGAATATCACAAGTAAAATAAAAGTAAAAATCGGGAAAAAACTTGACCCGGTTCTTGGTACAGATCGCTCCTAATGATAAGAAACACTTTGAATAGTTGTGTGAGATGGACTCCGTCTTACGTAGCTCTCTTAAAAGACATTCGCAGGCAGGCAATTACAGATAAGTCGCGTGGAACTGAGCGCAGTATTTACCGCGTTCTAGGCGAGCGCTGATAACACGTGCTAACCGCTCGCAGCCCACAGATACCGGTTAGCTTGTGTTCCTTTGAAGTGTCTTAAAAATGGGGTGGCCCTCGAAATTGCCTTAAAGTACATTCTTCTTGCCAAATGAACATTGATCAAAGGAGATGTCGGAAAATTGCTTTTATTATTGCTATATACATACAAGAATCGGGCTCTTAGACAGAAAAGTACTTTTTATACGGCGCGATGCCTTCAATTTCATTAGCATTTTATTAATTAACTGAATGAAACATTTATCTTGCTCGATGCTTACTTAATTTAGATTTTTATTTGCATTAAGCTTAAGATCGTTCATAATATATACGTTCTGTTTTTGTATAGAATTAAGTTATATTATTATTTTTAAATACCTACAAAAATTATAAAATCATAAACATTCTCATAGTTTCAAATATGGTAATTTTGTCGTGAAATTAAACTTTGAAAGGGGCTTTACAAATTCACCACAAGTGAAACTAAATGAACAATGAAATGTAACTTTAATTAGTAAAGGCTTTACGAGTAGTAGAGTTTCAAATTGAATTTGTTGAATAAAGTTGAAGATGTAGAGTTTCAGGTTTGTGGTTAAGTCTTTGATATTCGTTACAGAACGATACATCAACATACGGCTTTGAATCTCCGACTAGAGCCGCGTGTAGACATTTATGGCGTTGTTGTTCCGATCATCACACGTTCTTTAGATTACAACAAACCTCACCCGCTTCTGCGGATATATTTGCAATAGGATCAAGACTGAGAAATAGGCAAGTATATGTTTCTTTTTTTTTCTAATTAATTTTAAAATTGTTAAGGAGAAAGATTATATTACATACAATGTTTAATAAAATTAAAAATATTAAAAATTATTTATGTACAAAATATTTCAAAATAGCGCTATTCATTTTTGTTTACGCTTCCCGAGAACATAATAAATTACTACGCATTGCAAACTTTTGACAACAAATGTGTTTATACAAAATGAAACCTAAATAAATATGTTTTATAATTTGTGGTGAAATAATTAACATTTAGCGACTCTTTGTTCAGCAGTGGTCGGGGCGCGCGACCGCGTCCACCTCCCGCGTTCACGCGCACACCCTCGCGACGCATAGGACGACCGCATACATCCTATTCCTCGTTACACGATGGTACTATTTATATTTATATTATATCTCTGGTGTCGAGGTTAAGCGCGGCGTTGAGTTCTGCCACTCAACACGCAATGCCTCCAGAATTCGGCAGAAAGTGGGGAACGTGGTGTCTTAACACTAGGTTCCCTCTGCCTACACTGCTGTGTGCGGGATACAGCGTGAAGCTAAAAAAATCTTCGAAAACATTTTGATGTGATAGTGTTCATTTAATAGGGTTAAATATTTTAAGATATATTAATCCTATATTAACACTAAAAACTAATTTGTTGATAAGCAGAAATATATGTATCATGTTTCATTACAGAAAAAAACATACAGATACAAAATAATATTCTAGTAATATATCATATTATGTTAGGAATACGATAAGATGAATATAAATTGAAATAGGTAGTCATTAGACGAAACAAAGCACACCCTTAATCCATTTGTTTATTTCAGTGCCAAAGTTAGAAGACTTGAGAATAAAAGACTGCCCTCCTGAAATGAAACAGCCTACCTCAGTACACCGGCCTAATTCGTAAGTATGCTTTTATTTTTTGTGACGTTTATATTTTGTCGTCCTCTCGGAGATTATTTTTGCGGTAGATAGATCGAATTTTGTTTTAAAAGATCACAATAACTTCAGATTCAAGTTAAATTATATTTGTTATAAAATTAAAATTATATGAAGGCAATAAAAATAACTTAACGTTTCCCAGTAATTTTGTAGAATAACATGTGTTATAACTACTAAGTTATTCTATAACTACTAAGATGTCTTATTTTCCGTTTTTAGTGTTATTTTTTTATGATTCGATAATTTTTTCATTTAATTTCTAATAAATTCTCCTTTTATAAGTTTTAATAACAGTTTTAGTACACTAGGTATATACATATATCCAGGTGTACGGGTTGCAAATAAACTTTAACGTCATTAAATATTAAATCATATTATTAAATCACTAATAGTGATAATCGCCTTTGCATACTACGTCTGTGCGCAAAATGTTTTTTTTATTTTTTCTGCTATTTTATATTGGTATTCCTATTTCTCTTGTAAAATGTTATATTTCTTCTATGTATGCAATAAAGAGTTTTACCTATCTATCTAAACATCATAGTATAAGTGGTGAAATGAGTCCTGTGGAGCATCACGCGGGCCCTGGAGGGTCGCCGCGCTCCACGCGCTCCGCACCCACGCGTAGAGGCCTCTACTCCGCGTCCCCAACTGCTAACCGACCTCCGCCCGTACCACGACATCGATCTGCCTCTGTAGACTCACAAAGCTCTAATGATTCAAGATCTAATCGAAAGTGAGTAGTTTTCTTTAACTTAAAGTTATGCTCAGTAATACTTAATATTATTTTGTAAGTGTAAGTAACCGTTACGAGTTTATACGAGTTGTTTTTATAGTCGAGTAGGCAGAGAGAACCTGTCCTATTTTCGAAACATTTATTACTAAAGTAAGGAAAATTATTAATTGTCCTAGCCCTCCACGAGATAAATAAAGCACAGCGCCCATATATAAGTAGGAATCGAACCCACAACTGTCACGTTTATCGTCTGGTACTGTGCCGCTGTGCCACGACATTCTCAATAAAATATGTTTTATATTATTAATACTTTTACGTCTGTAGTACAATTAACGTAGGCAATTCAAAAGTAAAAAAGATGAAAATATCCAGCATTATGTAAATACCTATATAAAAAAGTATATAACCATATATATATATATATATATATATATATATATATATATATATATTTATTTATTTATTTATTTAAAGATGTCATTTTGACTGCGTTTTAAGTATATGTCGTAACGACTTTCAGACAACTTTGTGCCCATGTTTATATACACTTATATAATTCTATAACAACTCATTCTACCGCAGAGTAAAAAACTTTTAGACTTACTTACTTACTTAAGGGACGACACGAGGGTACATTTTCTGTACAAATACTAGCAGTTATAATTTTATAAGTATTATTTGGAAGTTGACATAAATTGTACTAAAGTCGCTTCAAACGAATGAGTCACGATTAGAAGAGGTTTGTTTCAATTAACAAATTGGATAGATTAAGAAATGTAGGGTATGAGCTAGGTGTATAATGTTTCTTTTAATACTATTTAAGGTGCAAATAGAAAAATGTAAAACCAACATTGTAAGTTTGGCCTAATACTGCACTTTTTAGTTGTTTTATAAAGACATCATATATATAGCTTATTTTCGAATTTTAGTTAAAAATGTTTTATTTTTATGCAGACACAGGCATCGTTCTAGACGACAACAGTCAGATGCAGAAAGTGAACTCTCACGTGGTTCGGGCCGATCCGGTCGTCGGCATCGACGACACCGTTCAAGACACAAGCACGAATCGGGCTCAGAAAGAGATGACTCACAACCAGACACCAAGTTAGTGTTCCTTTTATGTATTTAACATTAAACACAGTGCCTATATCACATCATCATCAGATCAGAGAGTGCTATCAACAAAACCGCGCTCCAGAATTTTTTAGGGGTGTCAGGGAAATGTAACATGTCTATACCCTATTCAAAGAGCCGTAAGATAAAGAACAAACAAACAAACCAGAAAAAAGTTACTTTATAGATCACGATTATAGTTAATATATTTTATAAAAACAGCTATGGAAGTAATACGCTGATAGCATTGTAATTGATATTATATAGCAATGTCTGTAGAACTTATTTAACGCTAGAAACATATATGAGAAATTCTATTTCCAATTCTTTCCCTATAAAAATGAAATAGAAATAAAAAGGCGAAATAAAAGTTTAGGAAACTTTGTTTTCTTTGCTTACATTTGGTCTCCCACCCAAATGAATAGACTATAGGAATTTCCGGCGAATTTTTCTAGGCATTGCGTATTGAGTAGCGCAATTCTGAACTATGCTTTCCCTTATTGCTACAGCGAATAAATTAAAATATTAAGAAATAATAATTCATTAGGGATTGATTCCAAAACCGACGTGTTAGAGTCATACCATTGCGCCCCTGCGCCACGACTGCCTCAGTTTCTTTAATATATATTTTGACGCAAGTGTTTTAATGATGTATAAAAAGTAAAAAAAGTACTTCTACTTATTACTTGTACTATTACAGTTTATTTTTACTCGAATATAATATTCAAGTAAAAATTGAAAATCCAATCTAAAGAGAATTGCGTGAACTTAATTAATCTTTTACAGTTTTATAAATGTCGTTCATATTTGAAAAATTAATTAAGCAAAATCTTAATTGAAATTGCAATCAAAATTA
>DWQW01012622.1:0-10712 GCA_018249695.1 Heliconius erato demophoon | reverse complement strand
AGTTTACTTTTTTTTTGAATATCTTTTAGTCGCGAGGAGACATCAAGAATTGCTTCCAAAGCTGTTCTATCTATTTCAAGAACGTTGGCAGAAGATGCTTGTGCGTCAGGATACATAGATTGCTTTCGTGATGCTCTTCCTAGGGATTCGTCTATTTTAACCGATGTATGTTTTATATCTTGATCATGATCTATGTCTACGTCTTCATCAAGAACTTCTTCTGGTGGTACATTGTCTACATTTTCTTCTGGGACTTTCTCACCCGCTTCCTCCGACATTGTTCAAATATTAAATAAAAAACCGTTCAATTAAATTCTTTTATCTTCATAAAATACAAGAGATTAATAGAATATATAATGGCGAATATATCAGGTAAATTTTATAACGTCAATGTATTTCACATTAAATAATTCGAAGTTTAAAAATTTAATTTTCTTTTTTTTTTATATAGGTTTGCTGATCATTGTTGTATATACCGAAAATGAATAGGTATTTCCAAAATTTAAAGAAAAAATATTTTCACATCATACATTATACATATTTATTTTAATAATGTCAAAAAAACATTTTTATACACACATATATATACAACATATTATATATATATATATATATATATATATATATATATATATATATATATATATATATATATATATATATATATATATATATATAGGTGACAACAATAAAAACTTGTTAAAAATTAAACTACGAAAATTTTTAATATCAAATGATCAATAAACAAAATGATAGATAATTACTATAAAAAAATTAAACGGCGTCCTGGAAACCTACCAGGCGCTCTGATCACTAAGCCATACTATTGTTCTTTCCTAAATGTGGAATAACACTTTTAAAAATATTAAAAATGATAAGTAATTCTTCAATAAAATAATTATAAAATCTTATAATTTAGCAGTATATAAAGTACTAAACTTATTACGAGAATTTTAAGACTTTGGCGACCAAGAATAATATTCTTAAGAATCGATTAGATACCGATATCAATATTTTTTTAGTCGATCCGTACCGATTCACAACTCCTATTCGGCAAATCGGCATCTCTATTATTTACTTTCCTCAAATGTCACAAGTCACAACTTAATAATTCGTTTCGAATTTTGATTCGAAGTTCGTAAAATATAATGTAAATATCGAAACGCGCCAAATTTATATTTGTTATTAAATAAAATTACATATATTAAGTGAATAAAAAATGCGTCGCAATTGGAAAGGTCGTTACAGAAACAATTGGTATAGAAAAACAAATAAACCAAACAATTCTTCAGATAGCAGTAGTATTAATAATTCTTCATCGTCCTTATTGGCGTCAAATACATCAAGATCTTCAAGAGCTCCAGCTAATCAACTACCAATTGTTATACCCATTCACACTGACAAGAATGTGTGGAAACTATACTTCCCTTCTGAAGGTATTAATTAAAAAAATCTTTATTAATAATATACAAAGACAAAATGTGTGTTTCAGAAAATATTTGCAAATTATCTTCGTTTTCAGAGCAATCATCCAATTCTGATATCTTAGAAAATATCAAATGCTTTCAAAACTACATTGAACAAAACAGAAGCTCGTTTGATTTAGAAAAAATAGACCAAACTCGAAGTGTGTCATTGGATATGCAGAATTTATTAAACAACGAAGAATTTAAAAATAAATGGTCAACATTTCAAAATGATTTATTTGAGAAACCAGATGTAACATTAAGAATTCTAGAGTTTAGTTTACATGAGGTAACTTAATTACAGCTCATATAATATATGTTTATTACAGCTCAAATAATACATATTTTTATTGATTGGACTACAAATTTTGCAGAGTCTAAAATGTGAATCTCGTATCAAAGTTAGAATACTAAACCATGAACCTGTTATACCAATAGCAAACCTTAAAGTGAATTATTTTGGTATGTGTTTTTTGTTACTAATTATTATATATTAGAAGTTTCCTTACGTTATACTTTTAAATATTTCTAGGAAAACTAGTGACTATCAAAGGTACTGTGATACGAGTTGGTAGTATTGGCTTAATTTGTAGTTCTATGGCATTTGAATGTTCTAGTTGTCATAACATTCAGGCAGTGATGCAACCACAGGGAATTTTTACAGGTATATGTAAACATCATTTTATTGCTTAGACAAATCTATGCCATTAAGAATTACACATATTGTCTATATTTAAATGAATGCTTGTATTCATTCTAGCCCCAAACATTTGTCAAAGTTGCAAAGGTGGACATAAATTTGAACCTCTACAGTCTTCACCATTTACAAACACCGTAGACTGGCAAGTAGCCAAAATTCAAGAGATTCAGTCGCAGGTCATTTTTTTCTTATAAAAACTTAATAAAAAACTATGAATATAAAACATATCCATTAATCATTTTAAGGTTGTTGTGATGTAACAGTAATGATACATTGTCTGTCTGTAAACGCTATAGCCATGGGCTTAATACCCATTCAGGGTGTTTTGATAACAAGACAAAGTGCTGTATCGAGTTCTACCATTCAACATATGTTTGAATATAGGGCAATACATGGAGAACAGTGTCTTAACACTAGGTTCCCTCTACCTACACTACTACTAGTGTAATTCAGCATTAAGTTTAAAAACAATGAATATTTCATAATGTAACTTAATTCATTATTTTTTTATTACAGAGCATATCTGGAACAATACCTAGAACAGTTGAAATTGAACTACAGGGTGATCTAGTAGGCACTGCTTGTCCTGGTGATGTACTTTCCGTCACTGGCATTGTACAGGTGATTATTAAATTAAAGAGTTAAAATATATATTTTTATGGGCAACTATGTTTTGAAATATTGACATAAAAACAATGGCCTCAAATAGACAGCTTTAGTTTAGAGGTTGTCTCTGTGCAGTGACTCATCTAACTGTAAACACAAAGATTGTGGAATACTGACCCCACACACAGCAGTAATTGCCCCACTTGGAAGCAGGGAAATTAAAGTAAATGAAAAAAAAAACCTGTTATTTTTTACTTATAAAAGTAAATTGTAGCAGCAGCACAGAAAAATTTAAGTAATTGAATAAGAAAAAGTTTTTTCATGTACTTTAATTTTTCTTCTTTTGTAGACCAAGCGTAATGTTGTGTTCTGCTGCTCAACACACAATGCCTCAGAACAGAATTCAGCGGGAAATAGGTAACAGAGTGTTTTATCATTAGGTATACCCGCATACCCTCTGCATACCTGCATACCACTATGTGTTTATAAAGAAAATTACTTATAATAAATTTTGAAAACTTTCAATTAACTTGTGGTATATGATTTTTTTAAGGTACGCGGTGAAAGTAAAGGTGGTGAAGATGGACGCAGAGCAGCTAGACTATTACAGCTCTATGTAGAAGCTGTTTCTATACACAGTCAAAGAAATCTTAGTAACCCAACTTTATCATTCACATTAAAAGATTATTATGCTATACAGGTAAGAAAGGAAGTTTGTAGTTTCTCACATAACAAGGTAGGCATAGAGAAACTATTATCAAAAGACAAAATAATAACAATTATTAAATTACTAAACATAATATCTTAGATAGTGTGAGGTCGCCGGCATAGGGGCAAAATGGTCTGATTGTAAAGCGACAGTTGTCAGTTCGGTCTCCACTATAGGGAATGATTTATTATCTATTAATATTTTCATTTCTTCGCTCTGGCAGGACAAAAGTCCGTCGTTGAGTTACACCACTCAACACGCAATGCCTCGAAAAATTTGGCAGAAAGTGGGAAACGGAGTGTCTTTAACACTAGGTTCTCTCTGCCTACCCTGCTGTGTGCGGGATACAGTGTGAAGCTGATTTTATTTTGAAGACTTAAATAATAGGATATTAGCAAGTCTATTCTGAGTCACCCCTAGACTCATACAGTCTTACAAAAGTGTTTTCTCAGTCAAGTCGTAATTATCTTCAAGACGGATTCATATAGGTATTATTCAGGTCACTTGGATGCTAAAAAATATAGACTAATACAGATCTTTTTGTAATCGAACTGACTCTTCTCATGCAAGAACGGAGGCGTTACGTTTTTGAAAACAAGATAAAAACACATATTATCTATATATTTCTAAATTAAGGCAAGGAAACAAATATATCTTACAGGAAATCCATGCGTCTGAAAATGTATTCAGACTTCTAGTCCATTCCTTGTGTCCCACTATATTTGGGCATGAAGCAGTAAAAGCAGGTCTTTTACTAGGTTTATTTGAAGGGACCGAAACGGAAAATGGGACTCGACCAAATCCTCATGTCTTAATAGTTGGTGACCCTGGTCTAGGAAAGTCTCAGTTGCTACAAGCAGCTGCTCATGCTGCCCCTAGAGGTACATATTTGTATATATTGTACATATAATAACAATAGCATTTTATTGTCAAAACTAAGTGCATTTTGTAATTATAAATGAATTGTAAAATTGCGGGGATTCGATTTTGATTTTCACCTCTGAAAAATGTAATTATTTAATAATTTCCATTTTCGCACTATATTCAACATGTAGTCTTGTAAGTAGGCGGAAAATGGAGAACAAAATCTATTAAGACTATGTTCCGAGTGCTTATCCTATTAACTATCTGAGATGCGTGAAGTTAAAGAAAAAAAATAGGACTTCTTTGTTAATTTTATTATCAAAATATGTTTTTATATAATTTTGATCCATCATTGCAATGTATTGCGCTCTACAATCGCCAACAACATAATATGTATAATATTCAGTCTTAAAAATGTGTCTGTTGTTGCTGTCTCTAATGATGCAGTTACATGTGTGGTAAGGCGCGCCCACAACCACGTATTGTGTACGGGTGTGTGTGCGTATATTAACGTGTGGTTGCGGTGGAGGCGTGTACGTGTGCGGCGCGTCGGCGTCGGCGGGCGGGCTCACCGTGGCGCTGGGGCGCGAGGCGGGCGGTGACGTCACGCTGGAGGCGGGCGCGCTCGTGCTCGCCGACAAGGGCGTGTGCTGCGTCGACGAACTTGATAAGGTATACAGGTTGAAGAGGCAGCGCTCCTTTTACGGAAACAGCATATTGGGTAAAATATTTCAAACCCATACCAAAAGAAATTTATCAAAATAACTCAACAGTTTAGACGTATTTTTTTTCATTTCACGATGTTTATCCATACCTGTTTTTCGTGTGACGCAGTAACGCAAAGATGCGAATAACGTAAACGCATACTACTACAAAAATACTACTGAACTTTGAACTTTGCCGCCAATACCTACGACTCGATTTCAGAATGAGGCGTATGCGGCGGTTTCTCTTTGATAAGTTTATGTGTGCATGCGTCGTTGTTGACAAATGTCGTTTTATTTTAAAACGACAATTTTATTATTTATTTTGTTTGAAAAAAATCATTTTTCCATTTTTGGGATTTTTTTAATTGTATTTTATGGAGTGGTTAAAAGTATAGTTTCATTTAAAGTGGTGCTGACACTTCCATTATCGTGATTTGATTAGAGTTTTTACCTATTTACTTTATTCTTTTTTTACTCTTTTACTTTTACTTAATTTACACTACAGTTCAGGCCATTTTATTGGCAATATTTCAAAAATATTAAAAAAGAAATGCTAAATAATATTTGTGCGTATAACAAGTATATAATGGTCTTCATACTCCTACTCTATATATAGTTTGTAAAGAGAACTTTCTTTTTTAATCAGCAAGAGTTTAGCTGTTCTTACCTTAATAAATAAAATAATACTTTAGTTTTTTTTTTTTCACTTTCACGCTTCAGGCGTGCAATGCAGAATAAAGCTTAAAGAAAGTATAGCTAGGCAGAAGAATCTATTGTCAAGATACTCCATTTTCCTCAGTCTTTTCCCCTAGGTCCCCTATGCCTACCCTGTTATGAAACTAAAACTAACAAACATACAACCGCAGATGTCCGCACACCACAGCAGCCTGCTGGAGGCGATGGAGCAGCGGCGCGTGAGCGTGGCGAAGGGCGGCGTGGTGTGCAGCCTGGCGGCGCGCGCCACGCTGCTGGCCGCCGCCAACCCCGCCGCCGGCTCTTACAATAGGTACCCATTCAAGCACACTATGCGCAATTAAAAAATCCGAACTTCAAGGCGGCCACGACACATCGCCCATACTAATATTTCACTGCGCTAGCATTTCTAAGCAATTATCTCACCACATATAACATATAACATAGAGTTGCAATACTCTTAATTTCTTTAGGTTCACTGATACTCATTAATAATCAATATCAGTGAATCTATGTTCCCTTTACCCTTCCTTGTATGTGACGCATTTTAGTTATCTGTGAATGTGTAATATTTATACATGAGTACCAGTCAAAGTAGTGTTAAACAGTCTGTATTAGTAGTCTGACAATTAGTTTGTAATTAAGTAGTCCTCAAGAAATCATTATAGAAAATAATGCAATTTTAAAATTATATAAAGGTTTTTAAAGCGTCATCTACTGCCCTGCAAACTCTGACTGTCTTCTGTTATGTATGTAAATACACTTACTTAGGTATTTTACTCAATATATAATAAGAAATTAAAAATGTACTATTTAAATAGCTTTATTAATAACCAATTAGAAAATGTCTGTGTTACTTCATAAAATAACAAGATTAAATCAAAAATATATACTTTAGTTATTTAGTTTGTAGTTTAGCTTTCTTGGCATTGACATGTAGCATGTACTAGCCTGTATTTACACGATCATCGTAACAGAACTCTTCGACACCCCACGACCTTTGAGCTTAGGCTATAGGCCCAATAGTGCATTTCCTTACAAAACCAACTGACGGCACATCAGCCATATAAATAATGTGTTTATATAAGTAATATGCCACTTTTATTGTTCCAGAGCAAAAACAGTTGCTGAAAATTTAAAACTTAATTCAGCACTTCTATCAAGATTTGATTTAGTCTTTATTTTATTGGATTTACCAGATGAGGTTTGTATCATTTATATTTATGAAACTTTGTTTATGTTATTTCTTATACTTTAACATAAAGATTAAGCATTTTTGTACATGCAGGAAACTAATTTCTAACTACTACAAATTTTAATATTTAAATAGCAGATATTTTATATTTTTTATATTTTAGAAAGTGGACGCCATGTTGTCAGAACATGTACTGGCTTTGCATTCTGGTTCAAAGAAACGAAAAGGAGATGGCTCTATAGGTAATGCGAATGTAGATATACAATCAAGCCAAACTGATTGTGACGCATCTTTAAGGTAAGCAATTAAATACCTAATCTGTCTCAACATATATGTTTTAAAGTCTGTGTAACGCAAATATTCTTAGATAATACAACAAATTTTGACCACCGAAACGAGAGAATACATGACCTGGAAATGTCTCACACAGTATTTTTTTTTTAACATTTTTAAAGTGTTATTCCACAAAATACTTATTTAGAAAACGTATAAAAAGTAATTGGATTGTTTCACGGGCTGTATGGCATGTGGTACCGATTTGTTGAAACCACATATTGATCACACCAATATCATCCAATTTCGGCAGAAAAATCTGTGTTTTTATGTCGCGATATCGAGTACCGGTAACAGTTACTGCTTGGTCAAGCAGCAGCTTCATTTTCAAGTTTTCTTGAAGCTCTATTTCAAAAAGTATGTTCTAATTTTGCCTTCAGCCCCGAATCTACACCAAACAGAGACACGTCGTGGATACATTTGTTTTGCTACAACACCATATGGTAATTTTGGCTAATAACAAAGCCATCAGGTGAAAGGCTTTGCTTCCAGTCGTGGCGCAGGCGCACAAACGTGTGACTGCAAACGCGACACGTGAGTTCGATTACCGCTCGAGGAAATGAAATATTTGATATTATCATTTCCTCCCTTTGATTACGAGGCAAAGCACGGCGTTGAGTTCTGCCACTCGACATCTCAATTTTAGTACATCTTTTAGAATAGCCGTACTAATATATCCAAATCTTGTTAAAGCAAAAGATTGCGACTGAAGCCCGGCGAGATCATCGACACATTACCTCTGGTTCTACTACGCAAATATATTGCATATGCGAGAAGATATGTTCATCCCAAATTAAGTACGGAAGCTGCAAATATATTACAGAATTTCTACTTGGAACTACGTCACCAGCATCAGGGGATATCAAATGAAGGCACTCCTATCACTACAAGACAACTTGAAGCGTGTATAAGACTTACACAGGTGAATACGCAAATTGAATATCAATATAAAAATTACTTACCAAAAAATATGTAAAGAAAATAAGAACCTTCGAAATGGTAATGTCATTGCTCGCAGTTAAACACACACAAATATTACTGTAGGATTCAAAATGTTTTTACATTTTCAGTTCAGTTTTCTAATGAAAACTAATAAAATATCTATTATCATGAACACAGTCAATCTGGGTAGCTTTAAGGTGAATATAGACAGTTAATAACTCAGATCTACGGTTCCTCGATTTCCTGAAAAAATCGTATTTCTATTCGCAATCACATTCTAGTTTAATCTCTTTCGCTGGAATAACACCGTCGTTTGACGCTTAGTACATTTTTTTTTTGTGGGATTTTGTTTCTTTTACTTTCACGCTGCACCCCGCATATAACGGGGTCAGCAGGGAAATGGGAACCTAATGTAAGGCACTCTATTCCCGACATTACGAACTTTTTGAAGTGGACGAGGATTGCGTTTTGAGTGGTGGAACACAACGCCGCGCGTAGCCTTATTACCAGAGCCATAAAATGAAACTATTAAATATTTCGATCACCTGAATTAATTAATGTTACATTTTATATTTGTTTTATAATATAGGCCAGGGCAAGGGTGGATTTAAGAGAAGAGGCCTCTGCTCAGGATGCCAGTGACGTAATCAGCCTCATGAAACACAGTCTTATGGATACTTTCAGCGATGAATTTGGCAATATTGAACTATCACGCTCTATAAACGGATCCGGTGTCAGTTCTAGGAACAAGGTATTAAAATATAAAATATATAAAAATTTCAGCTTCAGGTTGTATCAACCATGTAACAGGGTAAGTATAGGGGTTTGCCGGGGTTATGGAAGAATCCTTGGCTCCTGTAGCCTCGGTCTGTAGCGGTCGAGGAGGAACACCGTAAGGTTTTAGTGGGTAGTATGGAAGGCCTACATCTGCCGAACCATGAGTCCTCCATAAGCCGCTCGAGTCATTCGACTCGCCCATTCGGGTAGCGTACCCGTGAAAGGGTTTCCTCAAGATAAAAAAGTGTGGGCAGTGGGAGCCTAATGTTGGCCTGGAGGTATTGCATGTTGAGTGATAAAACTCAGCGCCGCACTTTGCGTTGACATCAGAGTGCAGAAATTAAAATATTAATTTCATTTCTTTTCATTTCTTAAAGTCGGAATCGATCCCCAACGTCTCACTTCAAAAAAATCTTATTGAATGATGAAGCAAGGTTAGTAAGTAAATAGTTGACATATATAAAAACATATTTAAAATGTACTTATTATTATGGGCCAGCCAGTCTGTGATTGTGAATACAAGAGGCGTTGATTTGTATATATTTTCATTTCCGTGTTGTGGTCCAAAAAACCGCGATTATCTGTATACCATGCTTTGCAGGAATACGAAAACTAAAAAATATAACTAATATAATTTTATTGTTTCTTAAAATATAATTTTAAGAATTTTATAAAATATCCATTATTAAGAACTATTTTTGTCTACAGGTAAAACGATTTTTAGATCTATTGAGCCGACGATCTCATCAATTAGGCAAAGATATATTCACAAGACAAGAGTTAATACAAATACACAGATCAGCTGCTATTGCTGGTGACCCAAATGATCTAATAGAAGCCATGCATATACATTCCTATTTGCTCCTCAAAGGATCTAATACATACCAATTCGTGGCATTTTGATTGATTTGTTATGTAAAAAATACGTTTTTTATTAAACAAATGTTTAATAAGCTGCTTTTTAATATTTACTGTGATAATATAGATAATGCTCAAGCATTTTTAGTAGTGTCAACTTGTTATAACAAATCACTTTGTATAAAAACGTTTGGAACTCCATAAATTAAGAACAGAACTGAACTGGTATAAAAAGTTATAAATAAAGCTTGGTATCTAATTGCAGTTTTATGAATGGAAATTGTGAACTCGCACAATTAAAATACTATAATATTATGGCAATATTTTTTTAATTAAAGCATAAATATCACAATTTTTGCAACTTCTTATTTATATTTCTGACTATGTTTTGTTTGTGATTCAATGTGTGTGGTGAGGGCGAATGAATCACCATAAGGAATTAAAACAGAAAGAAGTATAAGTATCAAAAAAGAAATAAAAAATTTAAATAGTTTTGTGACAGAGCTCAAATTATTTGAGAATTAATGAAGGTATAATTTAGAATTATAGACGGCTTTGTCAAAGAAACAATATTAAAATTTGCAGTTCCTTTAATTGTTATGCAATTATATATGTATACATATCAAAAATAGAGGAATGGTTTACTATTTGTCACAATGATAAAAAAGTCAAGATAAATATAGATATTTGATATTACAATATTTATTATAAAAAATATAAAAAAATATATTTTTACTAACCACCTCTTGCGGGTACTTGCTCCAAAGCCATAGACACATGGCAGCAACAATATAAAGATCCTATTAATATTAAAGAATTTAAAAGTGATGGCTGTGTGAAACTTTCAAAAAACAAATTACCA
>DWQW01012621.1:0-10712 GCA_018249695.1 Heliconius erato demophoon | reverse complement strand
AACGGATGTTGCCAAATCACGCTAAGTTGAAAGTGTATGTTTGACCATAAATTTCTCAGAAATTAATAATAAAATAAACTTTTTGTTTACGATAAGTATACTCCAACTCATTAATAATTTTAGAGGTTTTAGAGATGTCTGTAGTATGTCTTATTTATGTTTTTGTGAAGCGAACCGTATATAATATAGATAAAGATTAAAAAAAAAGACTTTTTAATTTGTATAAACAAATATATTACTAAATATAAACATATTAACGTGTGAGGCCGCCGTGGCGGGGGCACAAGCGCGACGATTGTGGGTTCGATTTCACTCGGGGGAATGGATATTTTCATTTCCTTGCTCTGGTAAAAAGACAAAGTGCGGCTTTGAGTTCAACCTCTGAATATTCAATGCCTCAAAAATTCGACGGTGCGTTTGTACTAGGTTCCCAGGCACCTCTACCTATCCTGCTATGTGCGGGATACAGCGTAAGATTAAAATAAAGCAATATTTGTACAAATAAATATACTAAATGTAAAGCAAACACTACAGTATCGTTATAAACATATCAGATCAGACGCAAAAGGATTTAAACAGATACAAAATATTACAATAAGCAAACTAAAAGCTTGAACTGAACACGTAAATCTCTTTGCGAAACAGAAAGATAACGCTGAGTTTGGAACTCTGGACATTTGCATATTGTAGGTGTGGTGTTAGTATAAGCGTGTATGTTCTTGCTTATAAAATAAGTTGAAGAAAATATTAATAATGGATAGAAGGGCAGATTCTAAATATGATTGTTGTGGGTTCGATTTCCACTCGGATTGGTTGAAATTAAATAAGTACGCTAAATCGGAGTACTCTCAGTGGGTACACAGATTTAGTAAAACAAACACTAAATGTTAGTAAAAGTTTAAGAAAATACAATAGTGAAAATTACAAATAATTATATTCAAAATAAGTATTTACATGCTTCATTTTTGATATGTCATATAATTTACTACCGGTTCGCTAAAGGTACATCTTCATATCTGAGAAAACTTAATTAAATTAGTTGAGCCATTTCTGAGGTTAGCGAGCAAACACGCCACCTTACTTTTAAATATACCTCAAAATACTTATAACTAAAATCGAATTAATTATAAATTTAATAAATTAATTTGTGGCCAGTCGTAGTGCAGGGGTCCAGGCGTGCGAGGAAATGAAAATATAGTATTTACTAGTTTTCCGAACACTACCATTATTTTAGATTAAGGTCGTAATGGCGCAGTGAGACATCTAAATGTAAGGTCAGCTGTGAGTTCTACCCCTACTAGTGGGAATGATTATTTATTTAACTTGTTTTTTTATTTCTCCGCTCTAGTAGATGAAAGGCGTTGAGTTAGTGGAAATGGAAAACGAAGTGTCTCAACACTAGGTTTCTAGGTAGGAAAATGATAAAACCTTCCTTTTTATGGACTTAGCCTTATTTCAAATAATTCTAAGCAGACTAATTTGAAACGGTGTCAGCTAAATTATTTAAGTTCACAGTCATCCATCAATTGGTAAATCTTTCGGTACTCGATTAATTTACATCGACATTAATCATTACTGTCGCTCTATATTTTATTTAACATGTTAAGTACTACGTGTTTACTTAAAAGTAATATATGCAAAAATATATTTTTTAGCTTCACGCTGTATCCCGCATATAGCAGGTTAAGCAACGGAAAAATAGTGTTAAGACACCACTATCTCCACGCATCGTTATAATTTCGAGACATTGAGTTAAAATCTGCTCTGATAAACATTTTTGTGAAAAGGAAACGAATGTTTGTTTTTCATTTTTCGCCACCTCGAATAAATATAGAAATGACTACTACTACTCTAAATATAGAAACAAGGTAAAAAAATGAACACCACCGTTCACAGACATGGAAAGTAAAGGGAACCTAATGTAAAGACACTCCATTCTCCGTGTTCTTTGCGTGGCGGGAACGTTGTGCTCTTACTACCAGAGGAAATGAAAATAGACTAAACATAATCCGTCGAGTGGAAATTGAACCCAAAACCGTCGCGTTTATTTACTATATTAACAAGATTTGTCGTACTACAGTGACATTTTAGATCTCACAATATGCATGGACGTAATACATCCCCTCTATAAATAACCACATACATTGAAATAAAGCATGATAGCGTCACGTAAGCTGGATAAGCAACATTACGTGATTGCCATTTGTCTAAGGAATTCATATTTTAACACCTATTTAAGAATGTCTACAAATTCTATTGTTTCTTATGATTGAATTGTGTTTTTACTTTTCGTCAAAGAGTGTAATTGTTTGTAATTTGTAACGGAAAACGGAGAGTCTTGACAACGAAACACTGAAATTATTGCAACGGAATAACAAGAAATTTAATGGGTTATTCTTATAGTAACTAATTTCTTTGAAGTCTTTCTTTTTAATGAAATCAATTTTTATTTGTACGTTTCTTTTATTATTTGCTACATTCTTATACTTCTAATCTATGCAGCGGTTAACTTATTGTTAAAATTAAATAAAATTACTAAGGAAATTGAATTGCACTAGAAAGACAATAAACAGATATTTATCAGATAAATGTAATCTTCAATCGACAACTGAACGAATAACAGCAAGCTTAGTGACCATTCTCATAAAAATAAAAAAAAAATATTAGCAGGGTAGGCAAAGGGAACCTATGTTAAGACACTTCGTTCCCCACTTTCTGCCGAATTCTGGAGGCATTGCGTGTTGAGTGGCAGAAATCAACGTCGCGCTTGTCCACGACACCAGAGCGAAGAAATGGAAATATAAATTTAAGTAAATATTTCATCTCCTCGAGTGGGGATCGAACCCACAACCGGTCGTTTTACAGTCACACTTTGTGCCCATGCGCTATGACTGACCTCCAACCATTCTCATTAACTACCGATATGTTATATAAGTATCAAGAGCATTAGACTTTATACCTATGTAACGTATGGCACAATACTTGATTTTCGAAGAAATATCCCATTATTCAATTTTCAGTCTTCGGTCTATAAGAATAAAGATATATTTCCTTTAAAACCTTAAAGGGTAAAAAGTAAATGTAGTTTGTTAGATCTACCACCCAAAATGATATCTTGTTGGGACTTTATGATCGCTTTCCCAAAGATATCGTTGAAGCTGAAACGATGGTACCCAACTGCCCTGAATACTGATTTAGCAATTCTTCAAAGAAAATATTAAATAGACTTATTTGTCTTAAGAAAATTATAAGATTAATTCTGTATTGTTATTAGTTACATATATTTTTGCCACTCCAATAACAAGTGTCTCGAAAATTAGACGTAAAGTGCTAAATGGAGTGTTTCAAAAGTAGGTTCCGTCTGACTGCCAAGCTGTATGTAACATGATGGTTCCCACTCGAAGGCATAAATTATTTTTGAAATGATAACTCCTTATGGGAGGGTAAACTGTTTCGTTACGTAACGTGTAACGGCGCTAGTATGTCTGGCTTCCATTTCTTTCACGCATACAGAAGCGGCAGGCAGGCCTCTTCTCTCTCGCTCTTTCCTACAGCGCTCACCATATTTTGGACCGGCGCTTCTCTCTCCTGTGCTCTTCTCTCTTCGCATGACGGATTGTTTAGTGTGTGATAGACATAATATGCTGTCGATAGTGACCATATAACCCAAATCCCAATTGTTAATTTTATATCATTATATAATGTTAGATACTATTAATGTATATACACAAAATTGTAATGTACATTAAGGCCAGTCGTGGCGCAGGGGGCACAAAGTGTGGCTGTAAAATCGACTGGTTGTGGGTTCGATCCCTACTCGATGAAATGGAATATTTATTTACATTTATATTGCCATTTCTTCTCTCTGGTGTCGAGGCAAAGCGTGGCGCTGAGTTCCGCCACTCAACACGCAATGCCGCCAGAACTCGGCGGTAAATGGGGAACGGAGTGTCTTAATACTAGGTTCCCTCTCCCTACTCTGCTGTGTTCGGGATACAGCGTGAAGCGGATTTAATTTAATTTCGATTTGTAATTTACATATTCAAGAATTGCAATTAAGAATAAAAAATATATTATTTATTAATTTAATAAATTCGTGTATTAACTTAATATATTTTATAATCAGTAAAAGATTTTATTAATAAATAACCTTCCCTTACATTATCATATTATTATAATTACAATTTCAGTAACCTAAGCTTTTGCACAATTTAAATATACTGTTTAATACTTAAGTGTGATGTATTTGAATAAATATAATCATTCTAGCTCCTAGTTTTATTTGCCTTAACATGATATTACTAGTTGCCCTATTATTGGAATTTGTCATATTAAAAAAATTATGGACAATCTAAATTTTCCTCATCATTTTTTCAAAACTATCCGCGGCCTCAATAACTTGTGGGAGAACATCTATGACCCTCCCCCCGCAGTAGCTTCGTAAGCATAGAAAAATTGGAAATGTGCGCACTGCCTTCTACCCCCTGGCTTCCAGTAGCAATGCGGGCCTCTATTCGCACGTGACTCGAGCACCCGTTCCTTCGATGCAATAACAGTTTGCAAAAGAAGATCAGAACCAAAATATATGTAATCTATCGTTTTATAATACAGTTTACAGCTTTTGATAACAAAATTTACACAACTAACATAGTGGTTACTCAGCGTTGTTATCGAATTAATTTCAGCTAACTAGCCTTACAAAGCAAATATTGAACAAGGGAACAGTTGTACTGATAATTAAACATTTAAATTCAATCCCGAAGATGGAAATTTGAGGTTAAAATCTAATAGTCATTTACTTTTTAATGAAGTAGCTATCATATTGGGACAGCGTGTTAGAGAAATTTTAAATTACATTTAAATTATTTTCATTTCTCTTCACTTATAAAAAACACGGCGTTAAGTTCCGCAACTTGTCACGCAATGTCTTATAAATTTGGCATTGCAGGGGTAACGGACAGGTTCCTCTCTTTATCCTGTTATACGGGAAAAAACGTGATGCTGCAAAAAAGGACTACACGTCTCTACATTTTCTACAATACTAAGGACAAGCGGCCACTTTATTTAGGTATATTTAAAAAAAACCGACCAAGCGCGAGTAGGACTCGCCCATCGAGGTGTGAGTACCAATTTCAGGATTATGATTGAGAATATTATAGGTTTTGATGATGCGGCAAATGAAGTTAACAAACTTAAGTTTACGTTTGAATACAATTATTAACCGACTTCTGTAAAAAAGGAGGTTATCAATTCGACTGTATTTTTGACTGTATTTTGTTACCTCAGAACTTTTGACTGAGTAAACCGATTTTGATGATTTTTTTTATCTGAAAGCTAGTGCTTCCCGTTCCTATTTTTTAAAAATTCAATTCTGACAATGGTACTCGTATCTGTGAAAAAATTACATAAGTCTTAAATTTGCATAAAGTATGTGCGCGACCAATGGATGACTAACTTAATACCAAGCCAAGCGATTACGATGATTTTTTTTTAATGGAAAGGATACACTTCAAGGATAGTTTAGTGAAAATTTGGTTAGGTTCTGATTATGAGATCCGGTTGAAATTGAACAAATTTGTTTTGTAGTTTTTCCTATATGAATTTCGATTCCATAAAAATTCCGGGTTTAAAAATAGACTATATAATGCTCCACAAATCTCTATATTAATATAATAATAATAATAAACCCGCAGGGCAGCTTGTGGCGAGCTGTTGGGGAGTGGCGACCCCACGGACCTGAGTCCTCCAGAGGGGAATTGTAATCTATCCCCCGCCTCTGGCTTGCCTTTATTGGCCGGCAGAGTGTAGCGCAAGAGCTATATGCTTGAAAGGGTGGAAGTGCTCAATTTGCGTAATAGCGGGGAAACCCGCTCACGAGCTCCTCGTGAAGGTGAAACCGGTGCACACCTCTCTACACCCTTAGCCGACCACGCCGATGTTGCGCCCAAGGCACTACGCCGCTATGTGGGGGCCCATCTAGTAGGAGGCGAGTCACCGTCCGCCAACCATTCAATTTAAGACTATTGCAAAGGCGGACGTCCGTTAGTCTCACTCAATAGCCCAGTAGCAGTCCATCCAAATTCCATTCCATAGTCCTAGTTTAGATTTCCACATTTTCCATAGTTCCTACGCATTAACCGGCGACCATCTCTAGGCAATTACCTGTGGTTACCCAGAGATGGATCCCGGCTATTGCGTCACAGTAAAACATTTTTATATTCTCTAAGGGGCCTCTACGTGTTGGACCTGTGTCCCCAAGCAAGCCTTCCAAAGGACCGGGTTCTTTTGAACCCGTGAATTATGAAAGAGAAACATAATAATAATAAATATACTTTATTGCACCTTAAAAAATAAAATTAAATAAAACAATAAAAAGCTTAAAATAATAAAAAGTACAATAAGGCGGCCTTATCGCTTGAAGCGATCTCTTCCAGGCAACGTTTGGATGTTGGATTGAAGTTGTATAAAAGTGGGCACTAAATGGTATATTTACATAATTTTATAATATCAAAAATACATCAAGTACATAAAATACAAACAAATAAATATATATTTATTAAGATATATACATAAATATTACATACATACATACATATACTATATGTACACACAAAATATAAAAAGTACAATAAAAAAAAAAATAACCAATTTAGTATTGTTATAATAATGATTTTTTAGCTTTTTCTTAAAAATATGGATACTTTTGGCACGTCTGATATCTATAGGTAAATAATTCCATAGACGGGCAGCTTTTATAGTAAAGGAATTAGTGAAATAGGAAGAAGAGTGTAGAGGATTTTCTAGCAATAGATTGTTGTCGGAGCGTAGAGAACGTAAGTGGGTGTCGTGAAGAAACATGAATTGTTTCTTCAAGTAAGGAGGAGTGGAAGGGTTAAACAGCAGACATAAATCAATGATTTGAGGAATTTCAAGCACTACGTGACTGCTTGAGAAGGTGTCAACTTATATTGGAGAATCCTAAACCTCGATATATTTAAGCTATATCTAATACCCCGCCTATACAAGATTAGGCAGAGGAATCTAGTGAGACACTGAGACTAAGACACTGCTTTCCCTACTTCCCGCGCAATCGGTGAACTCAATGTCACTTCTTGCCATATTACCAAAGCGAAGAAGAAAATGTTGATAATTTAATTAATTTCCCCGAGTGGGAACTGAACCACAACCGTCGCGCTTAAGCTCACACACTTGTATCATGCTAAATAGTTTAATTTATATTAAAAAATTGCTGCTCCTAGAAATCAATTTCACACTTCCCAAAATACTTATTTTCGACTAAACCTCCATACGTCGATTAACCAACACAAAAGTGGCATGTCATGACTCTGACTTTGTTGGATAGCTTTATGTACTACGTCGATTAAAGCTGAAACTTTGAGTTTGTCTCACATGTTTAGTCAGATCGCTTACATACTCAACCTTCATGTACATATATATGTTACATACATATTTATTTGTATTGTTACTTAACTATAAGTAGGGGTTCAAATCCAGCCAAATAAAAAAATTACATTACACAGTAAAAAAGTTTATAGTAAAAAAAACTTAACTTAATAGAATAGTGCCAAGGTGGCTTTTATTACTTTAAAAGTAATTTCTTACAGGTAATTTTTTTTTACCAAAACTTATGCTATATTTTTATACTAGCGGCCCGCCCATGGCTTCGCCCGCTTAAAATACATGATTATTGATTTAATAAGCAGAATTGATTGACAACTCTAATGACTTCTAATATGATTTTTTTATGACTTTAATCTGTAATGTTCTAATATGATTTTTTTACGTCATTATTGTAATTTCTATAAGAATTTTTGATTGTTTCGAACTAAAAAATACGACCAATGTTGATATTTGATATTCATAAAATATACATTAAGCTAATGTTTTATTATATATGTACATATTTTTGTAACATTACGTTCTTTTTACCTATGCTATGTTTTTTAAAGCTCTGTTAAATGTGCTGATGTCACTTAATAATTTAATGTACTGCTTCAGAAACAGCCTTAAATGGTAAATTATTGATTTGGGTAAAGATTCATAATATTCTTTGTAAAATAACCGTAATGTTTGCATATTAAGTCCTGTACAGTTTTTAAATTAGTTACATATATTATTAGCTAAATGTACAATTGGTAAATATGTAGTTGTTACAGAGTACACGTAGAAAGGATGTTTTTAGCTATTTTTATATAGATTTATTTCAAACGAACGAACGAACCAAAAACTCTATTTATTTGCTTGATATCTCTTTGAAGATCAAATCGTTCTTTATCTCTGTGTTGAATTAATTAAGATTTAAACTAATTAATTTAACTGTTATAATTTATGAAGGTAATCTCCACTAACAATTCAATTTTGCTTACTTTATTGTATAAAATATTGTATAATAGTGCTTCAAAAACAGTCATATAACTAACACGTTTCGATTGTCATTCTTTAGCCAGGAATCTTACCAGCGCGATTGCTATATAACATTCGCAGGCAAACTAATGCCTTGAGTTCATTCAAATGATTTTGATGAACCAAACTTTAGTAGTTAAATTGAGTTAAAACAAAGCAATTGGTGAAACTTTTAAGTAAATCGGTTCAGTAATTTCAGAGAAAAATGTGGACATATATATCGACAGACAGACAGACAAGAAATTAAAAAAATATATTTTTACTTTCTATTATTCTTTCTATTATTCTGTCCATTTCAGTCAAAATTACTAAATGTACAGACAAAATATTTTTACTCTCTTATATATAGAGATTATAAAACTGAAGAGATTGTTTGGTGGAACGTGCTATTATCGATGATATCGTGGCTATATGGTTATACTCGTATATCATGATGCCTATGAGCTTTACGCTGTATCCCGCAAACAGTAGGCAGAGGCAACCTAGTGTTAAGAACCTCCGTAGACGAAACGGAAATATAAATTTAAATAAATATTTCATAATAAATTTATATTATTTTATTAATCGTTTAGCTGAAACCCACTATACCTGCGGTCACAATTACTTCCCGCACTTAGAATATGTTATGTGTACATAACTATTTCATTCCTATTGTATCACGAGGGCGAATCTGCCGTTAAAAGCTAGATATTAATATTCAAATTCAAATTCAAAATATTTTATATTCAAAAAGACTTTTGCAAGCGGTTATGAATCGTCGAATGAATGTAAAGCTACCACTTGCTCGGAAGGCAGTTCTGCTGAGAAAAATCGTCAAAAATTTTTTTTCATTGAAGATACAATTTTATTTAATACAATAATAGCTATCTTGCGTGACATCAAAATGATCTTAACTATTTGTTTGTATCCTTGAAATATTATAAATTAATAAGCCTTCCTAAGTAACGTTGTTATTATAGTAACCCACGGCCGATTTCTGATTTTTTGTTATGTTGCAAAGCCATGAAGCAATAATTTGTACTATAGCATATTATTTCACATACAGTTTAGACAGCCAAAATTTGTCTTACTAATAGGTAAGTAAGGTAATATTTAAACAACAGATGTTGTGGTAAAAGAAAGGTACTAGTATTTTCCGTTCTTAAATTCATGTAATGAGAGAGGCGAGCAGATCTGAAACTCACCGCCGTAGCTTAGGCAAATAAAATAATTTAATTAAAACCGATTCTCCGAGTACGAATCAATTTCAATACCAAACTGTTTACATTTAAAATGTAATTATCTTATAATTTTAAATTTAAATCCAATTTCTGAAGTTTTTAAGTGGATAATTGCTATTGTAGAGATTAGGGAACTAACTATATGTCAATACCGTTGCTCACTTTGCCCTCGTCTACGCGTGACCTCTCCAGATCTTATTAAGTGTACCAAAAGTTGTTCAATAAAATGGTTTTATGCGAAACAGAACCAAACATTGAGCTGGATTTGAATCTATCATAATCATGCAAACAGACGTATGTCGACTGTCAATGTTCATTTTTTAATAAAATAAATATAATTCAGTACATCGCAGTAGCATAACGTCTGACTGTTAATGCGATAGTTTGGATTCGGAGCCCATTTGGTGAAATTAATAAATTTATTTCCTCTGATAACAAAACTAAGCGTGGTATTGAGATTTGCCACTTAGAACGCATTGTTTCAAACCCGGAAGAAAATGGACAACGAAATGTCTTACTTTTATTTAACTTGTTTTTGCTTACCCTGCTAAATGCGGAATGCAGTCTGAAACTCAAAAATAAACATACTATATTAAAAGACAACAGACACAGAATCGAATATTACTTGTATAATTGACTATTAATTATTATCACATTACAAAATATTAATTAAAATTTAAATGTTGGTCGGTAAATGTTTATTTACGATGCTTGGCAAAAACTTCAGTTTCCAACTAAAAGAATATTAAGCCTTTATGTAAAATGAGTGGCTCTTGAATTTCTGTAGAACCATTTTGTTTTCACAGTAAATTAATTACAAAATATAATATATATAATATGTATTTGTAATACAAAACTTTATTATAAAGTGGTCTTGTAATAAAAATGAATGTTGTTTAATATTTTATATATTATTTCACAATGTTAATTTCAATTTAACCCGGCCTCATGGGGGTGAAAAAGAGTTACACGGACGGCGGGGTGGGTCTCACAGATCCGTTTGTTAGATATCAGTTATTTCAATAGTTTATTAATAAAAGTGATAATAGTTATTTGTGTTTAGTTTTT
>DWQW01012620.1:0-10712 GCA_018249695.1 Heliconius erato demophoon | reverse complement strand
ACATCTTTTACGATAAACACAAATCGTCCATATTTCATGACTTGTAAATAAAAAGCAATACTATTAGTACCTATCTATCTATTAATAATTCTGGAAACTTATAAATCCGTGTAACTATCTTTACATTTTTCCTAATGATGTAATTAATGTGTCAAATTTCATCTATGAATATTATATGGCATAGAAATTAAAGTAATGATTATAAAATTTAAAAAACTAGATTTGAATGGAAATGACTATAAATTATATAAAGTTATTGGACACTTTTTTACTATTACACTTAGGAAATTTACAAGTACTTCAAGCTTATTTACAACTAATATAAGAGTAGTATGAATTATCCTGTCTGTATTAAATTTAAAGTGCAATAGTAGTTTTACATAATTTATTTGAAAAAATTACATAGCCTCATCAGCAATCAATTATAAAGTTTTATAATTTATTACTGGTCTCATTTTAATTTGACAAGTTTAGACATTTTTTCAGTTGTTAAATAATTATATACCAAAAGTCAATTTATATACACATCAATAATAATGTTGAAAGGAATTAAATCAAATATAACTTCCTTTTCATAATACTTGTTATTTATGTAAGATTTTCATTACTTTGATAACATCAACCTTTCATAGATGGCGCTAGATATTATGTTTTAAGCAATGCTTTTATTTATTTTTCAAATGTTCTAGAAATTCTTATTATATTTTTCGATTACATACAAATATTGTATACAAATAATTTTCTATTAAAAATATATAAGTTATGTACA
Organism: Heliconius erato demophoon; assembly: GCA_018249695.1. NCBI lineage: Eukaryota > Metazoa > Arthropoda > Insecta > Lepidoptera > Nymphalidae > Heliconius > Heliconius erato. Next base: position 9,943 of record DWQW01012620.1, on the reverse strand, counting down.
TTAATTTTAAACATCTGTCGAAGCAAAATTTCCATAAAACTGTTCCATCTTTTGATTGTAATGTTACTTAAACAAACTGTGCTTTATTCATTAATAATTGATTAAAAACATGTTTGTTGTTTCGATTGCCAAAATAACATTTACATAAAAAAAGTATTTTCTTTGCCTCGCTGTGATAACAAAGAATGGCATTAAGTTCTTCCACTCAGCAAGCAATGGGTCAAAAATAGTGTCTTACCACTTTCTTCCTTCTGCTTACCCTACTATATATATAGGGATATATCATAAACCTAATATAATGTATTAGTTAATCATATGGACAGTATTGGACTTGGAAAGAGAAAATACTCAATATTAAATACAACTTTTGTTTTATTATTAAGTTAATATTTTTTTGATGTATGTTATATGAGCAACCCAAGTATGGCAGTGCCTGCTTAAAGTTTTTATTTTGTTATAGCTAAAATCTTTGCATATTATTGTAGCTTATGTGTATCTAAATCTGTTCAGTAGTTTTTGTGTGGAAGTGGAACAAACATCATTTCTCACAAACTTTCACATTTATAATATCAGTAAGATAGTAAGATTTAAAATTTTATATTTTAAAATTGTCTAAATATGCCACTTAAATAATTCCAAGTATTTCACAATATTTTGGACTAATAAAAATGTGATAAAAAAGTCAATAACTTGTATTGTAAATCTGTATAGACATCTGGAAGGTAATAGTTACTAATTTTGAATTTATCATTCAGAAAATATCTATATTATACTTACAAGGAATATTTAAAAAAATATATATATTTTTACTAAATAAATTAATAAAGTAAGAAGGATTAAGAACACAGAGGTATGTGGGCACATTGAGAAAATGATGGTTGTAAAAAGGTTTAATGAAATAATAGTAAGTAATAAGAGAAATAGGGAGAAACTGTAGTTGACCTTTGAGATCACAGTATCCATGATGCCAGAGAGGTCACATAATAAACATGAGGATCCGCCAGATGACTAAATAGGTTGATGACGGTGACAGTGGATAATGCAAAAGAAGTGTGCTAGAAATGTTAGCATTTGCCGCTCCACCCTATGGGGCTACCTCACTAAGGATAAAATGTTAAGCTAAATGTGGAAATTGTTTAGTCATTGTCTAACTAATAATTGACTAGTTTGTTCATCGCAAGAATATTATTATATATCATTAAAAATAAGGCCAGCTAGAAGAGAGGCCAGTAGTGGTGCAGGGACACAAAATGTGACTGTAAAACCGACTGGTTGTGGGTACCCACTCGAGGAGATGAAATATTTACTTAAATGTATATTTCCATTTTTTCACTCTGGTGTCGAGGCAAAGCGCGGCGTTAAGTTCTGCCACTCAATGCCTCCAGAATTCGGGAGAAAGTGGGGAATGGAGTGTCTTAACACTTTGTGCCATCTGCCTACAATGCTGTGTTCGGGATATAGCGTGAAGCTGATATTAAAATAAGTACTATTTGCTAAATAATACAACTACACTAATCTCAACAACCAATAGTTTCAGCTACTGGTTCATTAGAAATACTTTTTATATTGGATAATCCTTTTATAGAGCAAAGCTATAGGTAATTTTACCTTATGTGTTACATACAACTTTAAGTTATTTCCATTTGACCATGGACCTAAGCCATGGGGAGAGTACTATTAATCAGCTTCACATTGTATCCCGCACACAGCAGGGTAGACAGAGGGAACCTAGTGTTAAGACACTCCATTCCCCACTATCATATTATAAAAATCAAATATTATATTTTTTTGATCTTTTTATTTAATAAAATTGCAGGAAGAGATTAAAAATAATATTTTTATATTCTTTATTTAATATATTAAATGGAACAGACAAAGCACTGAATTATTAGGACACTTTCAAACTTGGTTAGATGTAGATATGAGATCAGACAGTGGAGGTTCTTAGAGTCCCAAGCTTTTTAAGGCCCGTCCCAATATTAAAGAGTATCTTAAACTTCTTTTTAGATTAGAACTGAAACAATATCCATCATGCAAAGGCTAAAAAATTGTATTTTTCGAACCTTGTCCAATTCTTAAAGCCAAAAATCAGCTCTGTGACCACACAAACTACCAGCCAACTAAGAAGCATTAGTTATAGGAAATGCCTAGTGGCACAATATCCAAAGACTGGATATGAGATGATGAAGAATGAGTAGAGCCTTCCCCTGGAGAAACTTCGAGACTCCCAGGCACTGGTCTTAACTTGAAAACTTTGCAGTAGTCCATTTTCACGGGTATATTTAAAATAATACAAAAATATTTTGAAACTTCTTTTTCTGGTATACCTATCATGTTGTTTTCTATAAAAAAAAATTTCATATTGCTATATGCCTGTAAATTTTCTTTTGTATTCATGTACTCATACACTTTTACACTATTCAAAAATGTAAAAATATATATACAAAATGGAACTTTTATTATATTTCATTTAATAATAGTAGTAATACAAATAAATTTTCAAAATTGTAAAAACTTTCCGATAGACACAAATAACGTTCACATTTGAAAACACTTAACATTATTTTCTTTTGGGACACTCAACCATAAAATAAACTTAACGATAGTTAAGTTGTTAATGTTAATTAACTAATGATACCATTTATATACATATATATAAAATAGCCTAATCAATTTCCTTGTACAATTACTATTATTATAAAATTAAAATAAATCAGCTTCACGCTGTATCCCGCACACAGCAGGGTAGGCAGAGGGAACTTAGTGCTAAGACACTCCGTTCTCCGTCCGCGCTTTGCCCGACACCAAAGCGAAAAAATGGAAATATAAATTTAAGCTATAAATATTTCATCTCCTCGAGTGGGGATCGAACCCACAACCAGTTGGTTTTACAGTCACACTTCGTGCCACTGCGCCACCACTGGCCTCACTATTTATTATAATGTATTATAAAATGATATCTAAGGCAGTAAACATTTGACGCGTGGCTCGTGGCTAGTTTTCTTAAAGCCAGGTACGTTAGGTAAGCGAATTGGGCGCAATGACAATGTTGGGACGCCCGTGGTGAAAGTATGTGCTTTGGTGGTTCACAAAAAAAAAATGAATTAACATCTTCATCCTACTCGACTCTCTACGAAACCGGTCCCAATTTTAGTCTATTGACGTCACGTGACTTTTTCTCTAGTATAGTTTTAAATATCTATACTAAATCGAAATATTTTTTATTTTTTTTCAAAGTAGAAAAATAATTATTAAAATTTTCGAATTATGACATAAGACACAGATTATGAAAAATATCTAAAGTATTTTTTTTTTTACAAAACATTTTGTAAAATTGTTATAATTGTTGTTATCTTAAGTATTTTGATATTTACTGTTGTTAAGTTTTTAATAATTGCGACTTACCAATAGTTCACTAATACGTTACTAACTATTCAATACCCTTGAAACAACCATATAATTCGTTTTAACATGTCTTAAATATCACAATAACCGTATAGAGTTAAGTGTCGAGATTAAGCGCGGCGTTAAGTTCTGCCACTCAACACGCAATGCCTCCAGAATTCGGCAGAAAGTGGGGAACGGAGTGTCTTAACACTAGGTTCCCTCTGCCTACCCTGCTGTGTGCGGGATATAGCGTGAAGCTAATTTAATTTAATAACCGTATAAATTAATCTTTTTTTTTAAATTATCATTAATCTTTTGCAACTCCACGCATTTCATTATTTTATAAAAAAAAACTTCATGTTTATTACTTAGGTTTATCGAGATTCAATCTGTCGGGTAATTACATTAAAACGATTTTTTTTCTTCAATGCACTCCGACCTACTCCAACAGCTAGATTATTTTCCAAGAATCTTACATTACCATTAGTACTTAAATAAGATAGACACCTTAATCATTAATGGAAGAGACTAATATTTTTTTAAACTTTTATTTTTGGGTTATAGATATATTTGTTAGACTTTTTGTCAAACACCATTCCTACCTGCAATTTCATCCATTGTTTTGTATTGTCCAGAGAAATAAAAAATACAGGTTTCTCCGTTTACAGGAACACAGGACTGTAGATAGTCGTTAATAATATTAAATTTTCGGGATACGAAGAATCCTGCCCTTAAATACCTTCTGTGTCATTTACATCCGTTTACCTGTTTTCGACTTCTTGAGTAATAATATAATTAAGTTTAGGATACCCTAAAACTTGTAACATACAAGTAAAACTTTTAAATACTTCTTTACTACGTTGTTAAAAAGAGTTTCATCAAAATTATAAAGATCTAACCGAGTTTGAGAAGAGTTTCAATAGTTTCTGAACGCATTTGAATCAAAATTACAAAATCTTGAAATAATATCGTGATTCCTAAAAAAAACCCCAACAAGTTTCACAATAGGACCTGGTAGCGGCAGATGCTGTTTGTTACATGTGAAATAATGAAAACAAAAAATCTGCTAACTTTCCTACACAATTTATTTAAGTAACATAAGTCTCGAGATATGCCCACCTGACCGATCCCCTACTGCATGCACGTGTTTTAACATCGATAAATTCACTTTGTAGATTACGAACACCTAACTACCGTCCGTGTTGCCACGCGATTTTCACCACTTTCACTCGTGCATTTAAAAGCGAGAATGCGAACGCACCGTACGATTTTGACACATGATTTTTTTTTCTTGTGACCGTTTTGTGAACGTGCCACCTGGTGTTTTTTTTTACGTGTGCCCACAGCGTCCATTCAAACGCTCGAAACGTTTTTGTAAAGGCGTCTGTGGAACACTTTATTAATTTCCACAGATTATATAAACAAAGATAATGCTTTATAAATTGGCTACTCAATATGTAGTTTGGATGAGACTTTTAATTTAGTTAATATTTTTTATGTTAAAACGTGTTAAAGTATGCTGTTAAAAATCCTCCGGTTATTATTAAGTTTCCCATAAAATTTCAAACAGGAAGATTTTAACTTAAATAACGTTTTAAATTATTTTATATTATTTATCAAATGAATTGCATTTATTTTAGGCTTTTATTTATCTTATCTCAAGATTATAACTTGTATTATATCTTATACTGTGTGATATAATTTTTTAAGGTTTTTTTTTCTACAAAACGTCTAAAATTATTAAAACATTAGTCTATATTATCTAAAATATTGAGAAAGTTATAAAAGTGAAAGTTCCTAATAAAAAATAGGCTGTATATTTAGTGACCCAAAAACAAAAAAACAGAAATTACTAACTTCTTTCTTATTTTTGCTAAATACATATTATCAATAGTCATGGTATACAGTTTTTAGTTCTTTAATATCACAGATATTTAGTGACCCGCCATGTATCACTGCGATGTCTAAAGAGCTTCACGAATCAGTACGTGACTTTTGATGTATTGTTTTTTTTTTTTAATGAATTCAAAGAAGTACATGTCATATCAACTATTTAATTATCCGAGGTAAGGTTTTTTCGTAGAATATGACGGGTCAAATACTACCACTTAAAGAACTAACGACATTTAAGTCATATAAAAATTTAGATAAAAAAAATTCTGTATCGATCTATGTATTACGCTCAATATATGCGTCTCCTGTGTTTACTTTCAATTATCCTGAAGTTCCATCTTCAATCAAAAATTAGTTCTATACTTCAAAAAGAAAATTTGGTTAAGTAAATTAGAAGTTCACTTACATGATAATAATGTTATTGGTATATTTTTTACCTTCACAATTTTAATGTGGATTAATTTTTTCTAAAGATTTTCATTTTACGTAAATAATATATTTATCAAAATGGAATTATTTTCTTAACAATATTTATGATATCTAGTTGATTTTTAGTATACTATAACGAAGATAATCTAACTATTAATGATCAATAATAGTAAATTCAATAGAATTTTTAACTAATTTTTTTTTGTGATTTTCCGTTAGCAATTGAAGTGTTGTATTCAACGATATGTTTAAGATAATTCTGGGGGCGTTAAAACACCATACACTAGGGTTCGGGGTCGTCGCACCCTCCGTCCTATCAAACCTTGACACCTGGTCCCCTGCGAACAGATGTCAGACTCCTTAGTAATCCCTCTCTATTACTTAGTTCTATTTTTACAACCCTATCCTTTTCTTCCTTTAAAATATTTCTTGTTTTTTTTTTATTATTATTTAACCAACCAGCGATTTTTTTTTGTATCTGTATCGTATCAGTGAATATGTTTTTACAATTGTATATTCCACCTTCAAATGCCCACCTGTATTTTATCTTTGAAACTAAAAGACATGGTTAAATCAAACTGGTTTGTAAAATGCCAGACAACCTATACAGGTCTCACTGCGCTCGCGACGCTTTACGTAATGTATATTTAAATAAATAATTGAAGTCCTGTCTATGATACTTAAATATTTTTAACATTTTTTAGGAAAGAAAAATACTTATTTAGAAAACGTATAAACATTTGAACGTAGTAGCGGGTCGGTTTCCAGGAGGCACGGGTTCGAGTCCCGATACGTTCAAATTTTTTATAGCTTTTCTTAATATGATACTTAAAACTATGATTCAAAATACTTTTACAATACTTGCGTTAACATGTATGTATAATTGTAATAGTATACGTGACTTATTTGTGGTTACACGAAAAAGGACAATAGAGAATGATAAGAAAACCATAACCGAAAAAAAAATGGACGATGCAACCCTGACAGGATGTCATTGAACCATATTGTTTATTATCAGTGAGTAAAACAAACTTTACTTACATAGAAAGAGGGTAATGATGACAATATTATTGGTAATCTATAAAATATAATATCTAATCTTTTGGTAGTCTGTGCAAATAAATATATGAATCTTTCTATTTTATTTGTTACACAATATTATTTAATAATTTCACAATAACCATTAGTCATTAAATATAATAACATTAAATAAAATTTATTTCAATATTAAATATTTTCTTTAAATTATTGTGGCGTAACGCATCTCCTTCGTCTGATTTATTCTCTACTTTCACGATTTGGTCAAAATAACAACTGTGCTGGTTTCATCGGATGTGGCGTTGTTTCAAAAGAATGTATGTCGCCATGCCCACTTTGTTAGGTTGAGATTTCGTGCAGCGGTACCGGGCCCCGCCTTGCCAATTGACACTTTCTTATCTTCATCATTTTTCCTTAGAATATTGCAAATATATGGCAATAATTTATACTTGGTGACCCTATCAAGAGTTCAGTTTACGATATTTTTTAATAAATGCATAATGCAGAAGGTGTGACTGTAAAAACCGACTGGTTGTAAGTTCGATCCCCACTCGAGGAGATGAAATATTTACTTAAATTTATATTTCCATTTCTTCGCTCTGGTGTCGAGGTTAAACGCGGCGTTGAGTTCTGCCACTCAACACGCAATGACTCCAGAATTCGACAGAAAGTGGGGAACGGAGTGTCTTAACACTACGTTCCCTCTGCCTACCCTGCCGTGTGCGGGATACTGCGTGAAGCTAAAAAAAAATGCATAATAAATTAGATATATCTTGTAGAGACTTATATATCATTATTTTCCTTATACCTTGATCTAAAGTGGTAAAAGATTTGTAAAAGTTTATTTGATCAAAAGGTCACGGATTTTTCTGGTAAGGTCGTTTACTGAGCGTTTTCATTACTTCAATGTACAATACAATTTAACGCAAGGTCGATAATACTTTAGTATTATTTTATTAATAAATTGAAACATAATAATAAAAATCTATAGACTATTAGATTATATTTTTGTGATGTGATGGTGGTGTTTGCGAAATTATCAAATAGCACTTAAATCTGTTCCTTTCAATATTAGGTTTTTACTGAAGAAAAATGCCATGTAAAATCAGTTTGTTTATTGTAATATTTTTAACTGACGTTATTTTTATATGGTAACTTGGAAAGTTATTTTTAACTATATGATAACACTGAAAATGTTTTGTTTTAAAATAAATTTTAATGTCATAAAATTTTGTTAAAATTAACAATCGCTCTTTATTTTGTATTATTTCTTTTTTTAAAATATGTTTGTTACTTTTGCATTTATAATCAAAAATAAATCTTGAACTATGCTCGATTAATTTTTAAAATTTTATACAATTGAATATAATTATTTACGGCGACCTTGCCGGTAAAACTGGTTTAGCACTCGCAGCAAGTTCCAATTCTTACATTTTTTTTTTTACGAAGGCAAAATTCAATCTTTATTAATTTAGCTGTAATTAATCTCTTTGAATCACAGTAAAAATCCACCTTACAAATTCTTTCCGAGACTGTCGTAACCATAAATTAATGCAAAGTCAGGGTCTGTATATTTAGTTCCGGGTCATCCCCACCCGGTCTAGACCGCGGTGCAACTTGAAATTTCACATCGGTACTCCGTTGTTAAGTAAGTAACTAAAGCAATTTTTAAGTTTACATCATCGGCTGCCAGCCAGGCCCCAGCCTAGTTATCATTCTCGCGTTCGACCATTGGTGTTGTGCAACGCAGCAACTTGCCGACACTCACTTATTGTGGCCTGCTCGGGTGGTTGGGCAATGGCTAGTATGACTTTTTTGTCATCTAATTACTACATTTTATTAATTTGTAAATCGCGGCGTTGAGTTCCGTCACTCAATACGCAATGGATCCAGAACTCGCCAGAAAATGTGTGGAGAGTCTTAACACTAGGTTCCCTCTGCCTGTCCAGCTGTGTGCGGGATACAAGAGTGAAGCTGGAATCTATATTTTCTCATACTGCTTTTGTTTCGATATAGATAGTCATAATATAGAATTTTTTTACACACTTCAAAGGTGTTAAGTTTGTTGTAAACGTACGCTCCGTCATAAAACATTCTATTCAACTTCAAATGTCGGCTTCAATAACAATATAGTAGTATATTATGATTCATTGTTCGTTGCATATATGCAAAATTTCATTTCATATTGTAATAACCGGTGCCTTCTATCACGTCACAATTTATGTTTTCCTTAATTTTGTATTAATAATCTGAGGCCAGTCGTGGCGCTGGCACAAAGTGTGACTGTAAAACTGACTGGTTGTAGGTTCGATGTTGACTCGAGGAAATGAAATATTTACTTAAGTTTATGTTCCCATTTTTTTGCTCTGGTCTCGAGGTAAAGCGTGGCGTTGAGTTCTGCCACTCAACACACAATGCCTCCAGAATTCGGCAGAAATTGGGAAACGGAGTGTCTTTACATTAAGTTCCCTCTGCATATTTGATTCTTATTTTTGCATTAATAATTTAATATACATAAAATTCATAGAAACAAAAGTTCTGTTGTAAATGTTATAATAATAAGATTTTGGCATAAAAAATAACTTGAATATAGATATTAATTATGACGTACTTTGTTATGGTAATTTACTTATGTTGTTTACTTGAGATCACTGATCACAATTACTGGCACTTATCACCGTATTTACTTGTTATTATATTATATTAGAATCGTATTTCCTGTTAACGATAAAAAAATATCATTTAAAATTCAATTAATAAACATCTTTTTCTTTGTTTTCAGGACAAATTGGCCAAACCTAAAATACAGTTCCTACCCGGAAATGAAGGGGTAAGTTCATTTTAAGCAAACATTTATATTTATATATTAAATAATGCAATAAAATAATTTATCCTATAGACAGTTTCTAATTTGAAATAGATTATGTAACATAAACACGTACTTATCCTACAGCTTACATAATAATTATATCAAAATGTAACTTTTGTAACTTTTGTATTGAGGCCGGTCGTGGCGCAGCGGCACGAGGTGTGACTGCAAAACCGACTGGTTGTGGGTTCGATCCCCATTTGAGGAGATGAAATATTTACTTAAATTTATATTTCCATTTCTTCGCTCTGGTGTCGAGGTTAAGCGCGGCGTTGAGTTCTGCCACTCAACACGCAATGCCTCCAGAATTCGGCAGAAAGTGGGGAA
>DWQW01012619.1:0-10713 GCA_018249695.1 Heliconius erato demophoon | reverse complement strand
AAATAATTATCTGTTTTGTAATCACTTACTAAGGAGGTTTCACAGCCTCTGTATATGGGAACCTAAGGGAAGATAAATAAAATAATAGTTTATATCATTGTATTTAAATTAATATGGTGGAAGGATTCTTTTTTCCCATATTTTTTTTTTTCTCAAAAATTGAAAAAAAATTTTCAAACAAAATAAATAATAGAATTATCGTTGTAAAATAATACGCCATTTGTCAAGAACGACGCACGCACACATTAACCTATCAAAGGGAAACCGCCGTATACGCCTCATTCCGAAATCAAGTCTGTATAATAAAACACAACTTACGTCTCTTCTATCAGCAACTGTTAGTATTCTTTGTGAGTTGTTATACACTTGATTTTCTTTGACATTACCAAATACTGTTGTCAAAGCTATTACTTTCGGCCTGTAAAAGAATAATTGAAATAAAACCGGCCAAGTGCAAGTTGGAAATGTGCACGAAGAATTCCGCGCTATATTATGTATAAAAATGGCAAAAAAAATTTTTTTTTGTCGTATCTCCCATGCGACATACGTTTTTTTGCCATTTTTCAAATGTATAACTATTTAAGGGGAAAAAGGGTTAGGAAGCCGACGAGTGGATTTTGCGCGTTACTCGGGCGCGTCAGAATATCATATGGGTCTCCCCATATGACATTAATAATAATAATAATACTTTATTGCACTAAAAACGAAAAAAAAACAATATAATAACAGTTACTAATATTAACAAAAAAGACAACAAATATTGCAATGGTGGCCTTATCACTAAAAGTGATTTCTTACAGGCAACCATTTGAAAGAATTTATTACATAAAAGACAGCAGAAAGGTGCAAAAAGTAAGAATTGTTTTATTATACACAAATATGTCATGTAGTCATATACCCTAAGGGGTACTATGTTAATAAAATATATTATTAACATAGTACCCTTTAGGGTATATGACATTGTACCCTTAAGGGTACTCCTACCATATATGAACCTTCCATATAGGGAATTGCGTTGAAAGCAGCCCGGCAGATTAGTAAAAAAAATCGATCGTCAGGTAAATTAAGTACATGCAGAAGTGTATATAAGCTGTATAACAGTGTACAAGTATTGACAAAATTATTGATACAAAAATAGATAAAAAATATTAAAAAGTATCAATACTTAATTAATAAAATTGTACCAATACTTTATTTTATTAAAATAAAAAAAGAAAATAATCAGACTAAGAATATTCCTCCATGGAATTTTTAAGTTGAACCATCTGTATAAAAATCTGACACGCTCGAGTATTTCAAGGTCGCGGTTTTTAACATTTTCAAACATCGGTCATGACCTTAGATCCCATTCATATCGTCAGTTATTGCAATAGAACACTTTTTTGAGTAACGTTCTCTTTAAATATTCGTTTTAGAACCTAATCTTCACAATACAATAGGTCCTCCATGAGGCTTCTGCAATTTGCTAAATTTTGCATCCCCACTTCTCCTACTGTTAGGGTTACATGTTACCTATTGCAAACTAAACCCAAAAAGTCTCAAGAAAGGGAATCTGACTGCAATTGTGACGATGGTTCGAGGCCCAGTGGGAGATAATATATTTCATTTATGTAATTTCCTCGCTGATAGACCAATCATGACATTTGAGTTCCACAAATAAACACATATCGAAAATGCCTAAGCAATGAGCCGAGGTGTCTTTACAAAACAATCTTGGTTAAAAAAAATTGTATGAAATATAAATAATTTTGAAGTTTATAAAAAGTAAAACATTCACCCTTTATGGTACTTCTCATTTAACAACGCTATGAATATTGCCATAGCGTCGTCGGCTCCACCATCCTGATCTATTATAATTTTTTTCCGTACTGACTCAACTTGAACGCTGAAAATATTATTTTTTTATCTTTAATTAAAGTTAAAATAAAATGCGGCGCTTAATTTCGATGAAAGTGAAGCAAAGCAGCATTATCTTGTATTTTTTTTTTTATGGAAAAACAAGGCAAACGTTCTGTTCACCTGGCGGTAAGTGATTACCGCCGCCCACGACCCCGTGTAACACCAGAGGAGCTACAGGTGCGTTGCCTGTCTGTAAGGTGGGTTGAGCGCCGGAGCCCGACATTACCTGATGCGAAACGCAGTGGCATAAAGCTACTACTTCACGCCGGTTTTAAATGCCGGGGGTGGTAATGATCCGGTCGAGTCTGCCCATGCGTGTTGCCATTGCTGGCGACGTGAGTCTACCACACGTACTTTAGTTGCCTCTTACGACACCAGGATGATCCTATTCTAGGCCGGGATCACACGGCACAAAATAAAATAAAAAAAAAAAATTGTCTGACAAATGGTTGCTTTGTGCTGAATTCATGGTAAAGCCAAAATAAGAGAGCTTTAAGGGGTAGTTTGAATTTGCTTTGTAAGTATTATGTTTTAATGCGAGAATAGTGTGGCGCAGAGGCACAACTGTAAACGTGATAGTTTGTGGGCTCGGTTCTCAATCGTGAAATAGAATATTTATTACTAACGAACTAACGTGTTAATTTTGTTTTTGGCGCAATATCTGACAGTCAGCGCAACGACGTTATGGATTCGATTCGGAGAATTAAATTATTTTCATTTACTATAGTAACAAGATAAAGCATAGCGTTGTGCTCCGGCCACTCAACAGGTAATGCCACGAAAATGACAGTGTCTTAAAAAATTCAAAAGAAAATAGAAATACAAATAAATAATAATACAATATGAACCTAAAAAATACTAAAGGACATTGCTAATTTATTGTCCAGAAGAAAAATATATTTAATTTTGTTGGAAGGTTACAATTGAATTAAAACTATATTAAAATTTAATTTATATCAAAACCTTATACAAAAATTATGTACTATATCGCATACTAACATTTTTTTTGAAATACAAGAGCACCAAAAAACTTACCCATTTATAACAAGATAAATAACTAAACAAATCAACGCGACCATCACTGCTACAGACGATATTATGAAATATTTATATTTGATCATTATTTGCCTTTTATAGCCTTAAGTGTTTTGAATATATTACTAGTTGTTGATACAGCTTAGCGAAACTGGTATTTAAAAAAAAAATCACTTATTGTTCCTGTTTTTTTTTGGTTAATCAGTTTATTTTCTTTTTAATAATAAAACTAAGGTATCGCTCGTGGCTTCGCTTGCGTAAACTATACGGTTAAGACTATTTCGTTATTTCCCTGCAGGTAGGCGCACAAAAATATACTTATAACTGACATGTTTCTAATATTGAAATTGACTTCCATTTTAATATTTATATTTTTGATGTATATCAATTTTGAAAGGTTTTTTGTGGATATTTTTTATTTAGCAAAATTAAGAACACCATTATGTGTGAGTACAGGTTTTGGTGTATATTTAATACTAGCGGCCCACTCGCGTCTTCGCCCGCAGAATACTTATATTTTTTTTATTATGCTGCATTTGCCAACAGATTGATACATTCCATCATGAATACTGCGTGACTGTATAATAGGACTCTAGCCTATGCTTGCTGCCGTAAACAAAACGTTGAATTATTTAAATTTTACATTTTCTCGAAAGTATACGTAAGTATACGCAGGTATAAAAACCGAAGATAATCTTCTTTAAATTTAATTGATGATGAAATAATATTCGCTCGTAAGTTTCAATATACATGATGTGAAATATCACCTTGCAATTTTATTTTATTTTTGTCATACAAAGCCTTAATAAAACGAATTATTTAATCAACTAAAATATAAAATATAGATATATGTTGTTGCGGACTTTTTTCTGGAATTAATTCTAGAAAAAAGATGATGAGAGTTCGCTTGGCGTTCCTTATTACTTGTTATTTAAGGCCAAATAAGACTTAATATTAATGTTATATAGCCTATAGCACTTCTGAATAATACAGCTTTCATACTAAACAAAATAAAGTAAATCAGATCAGTAGATCCAGAGATCTTAGCGTTTAATCACACAAACAAACAAACTCTTTCGCTTTATTATATTAGTATAGATAATAAAAGAAAATTACACCGTCATTATCTTTTGTTTGGGTTTTTTACCGTAATGAACGAAGCGAACGGAGGCTCGTGATCATACCGAGCAGAAGGCGGAGTTCAAATAATTATTAATTTATTATTACTATGCTATGTGTGTTTTAATTCTTCACGCTTTACGTGAAGAGTTGTAATATAATTATATATTTAAAAAGGTTGAACTATTTTTATATTAGGGTTTTAGGGTTGGGCAAAAATCCTCAAAAGGATAAACGGAACCGTCATGGAACTGCACTGTCTTCGAGTATAGAAAAAAATCATGTTTTTAATTTCATAGAAATTCGCCGTGTAATCAAAATCTATGGAGTACTTCCCATGGATCTACAGTTACGAAATTCAACACGAAATGAGAATTTATACGAGTAAGGGAAAAATCCGAAAAGTGAAAATTTTTAGGTGTTTCATAGAACAAAAATTTACAAACCTAATTTAGTAGTTTATTTCATACAAAATATCAACTTTTATAAGTTGTACTTCCCGTTGACCTACGATCTAGTCTAGCTCGTAATTGACCGGTTTTTTTTTTTTATTTCACGTTATACTATAGATTTTTGCAAACACATTCTATATAGAGACCATTTGTTATTCTTTTATTAGTCGACTTCTGTAAAAAGAAGAGGTACTCAATTCGACTGTATTTTTTAATGTTTGTTAGCTCAGAGGTGGGTGGACCGATTTTGATAATTCTTTTTTATTTGAAAGCTAGTGGCTTCGTGTGAAGATTATAATTAAAAGTCTTAATTTGCATAGTTTACCGTTTAAAGTTTATTTTGTTAAAAAATGCTATATTCTAGAAGATAACTCTTATCAAAATAAATGCTTCATTGTTAGATACCTATTTAATCCACATTGAAACAAAAAAAATCTTAGTTCTATAATAATAATTACTTTTAAAGTTATTATATATATATATATATATATATATATATATATATATATATATATATATATATATATATATATATATATATATATATAATATACACATGAGTTGGTAATGTATGCCTAGTATCAACAAATGCAAAAATTTATTTTTATGTTCCCTTCCACTTCCCGCCAATACTTACGTTCAAAAAAATATTTTTGTTTTCCCAAAGTAATAACAAAATAGCCATAAACGTGTAGTCCACGCAGTTTAAGTCGCGAGAAATTACTACTATAAATGATCACTGGGTATTTGCATCTCATACACAATGTCTACTTTCATAGACAAGATATGAATAGAAGAGGATGTTTTTGCTCTCAGTTCGTCCAAATACCAAAGTTCTGTAAAAATTATATTGTTATGAGAAAGAAATTATGAAAAAACTACTCCGGTACAGTGTGAGCGGATCCTTGCTAAAGGCTGTAAAATTTCTTTAGAGATCAATCAGGCTGCATCCGAGTAGGTGCGAATATGTGCCCTGGTATATCCAATTGGCTGTTTGTTAAACGAGGTTGTGCTGCGAAGTTGTCTCCAAAGAGTGAAACAAAGTGCCATGGGAGTGAAAGTAGATGACTTAAAAGTAAATTGCCTGCTGTACCCAGATGATGCAGTGCTCATTACTTTACCGTTCTAAAAGAAGACGTAAAGTTTTGATATAAGAATAAAAAATAAGAAAGAACGGAGAGCAAGATCAACGTGAATGAACATGATCAACGCATTAGACTAATTGACGTTAATAGATACGAAATGGATGTGAAAAGACGTATTGCTGCCGGTAACAAAGCTATGGGCATCTAGCTGCATTGATGAGATGGTGGAACATAGCTCCACTTTTGTACGTACATAATGCAGCGCTGGTACCGAGGCCGTTATTCAGCAAAAAGCGAGGTATTTCAGAAGTAAAATGAAGGAAAGACAAATGCTGTGAAAATACGATCTCTTCATGGGATATAAAGACGCAATTTAGCTGACTCTATCGATATAATTCACAGATATAATACAGACAAAGGAAGCTGCTCACCTGCTTTGGCCACGTCGAGAGAATAAGTGATGAAAGAATGGTAAAAAAGATTTATAGAGTAGGTAAGTGGGAAAAGTGGCAGGAGAAGATTTTTGTAGACCTTCGACAGTGTCGAAGATACTGGAGGGAGGTAAAAAGCATAAGGACGAGCATAAGCCCCCCCAAAGGGCATGGGCGTAGATAAAAGTAAACGAGATGAAAAATATATGAAGAAACCTTCTCTTTGGCAACTCCGCTAGGGATAAAGCGTGAAGATTAAATAATTTTAGAATAAATATACAGTGATTTATGTCATCAAGATTCTTAACTGTATCAAATTTATATAAGCTTTTGTAAATTACATTTTATAACAAACCACTTGGCACTCATAATAATTATACTCGAAACGGTTCCAGAAACAATCTCTCTGTCGCGAATTCTAGTTAGGACTGAAAACCTAATCAATTATTGAGATACTGTACAATAGAGTAGCATTTATCTTCAACTGTATTCATATGTTACACTACACTAAAATAAGCGAAGATAGCTCTTATTACATACATTAATACAATTTGTTTTAGAGTTTGTTAGCAGAATACAATTGTTAAACAATGTAGAGCAAATAAAATGACAACAGTTTATCTTTACCACAATAATATCGTAAAAACTGTCTGTACTTTGAATATATTTCCGAAAGATACAATGTTACTTACATAGATTTTTTGCGTGATGTAAAAACACTAATAAAATATATATCTATGATTTTTAAAACGTTTTTTTGTCGGCGTGTACACGGAAACCTTTTTTATTATATAGCAATTTGATCTGGGCAAGAGTCGTTAAAATCTAATATATCTAGTGACTTGATGTAGAATTATAATGGCTTACCTAAATTATTGAAAATAATTAAATGTATCATTAACTGAAATGTTGAACGTGACATTTTCCATTAATAAATTAAAATTTAAGATCTGGAATATTTGATGAAAAACATAGAATGAAAGACCTGAAATTATATCGTAGTAGTTCGTAATCTACAACAATGATACGAATGAATAACATAGAATATTAACAACATAATAATACAACTTACAATTAAGAAATATTTTGAGATACCATTTAAGGCCTCCATAATCCAAAGAAAATAAAATATTACCCTTAAAGGATCTCTTTGTTACCCGTTTGTCTGTTGATCCTCTTCTTGCCAGGAACATGTAAGGTATCAAGCGAAAATTAATGTCAAATACTCAGGCCAAAATTTTTGTTGTACTCCACACAACAAAAAAATTACTTCTAGCAAAATCAAGAGAGACCAGTTGTGGCACAGGGGCACAAGCATGCTATTGTAATATAATAAGTTGTGGATTTAAATCCCACTTGAAGAAATTGAATATTTTTATTTCCTAATTCTGGTAACGACAAAAAGCATGGCATTGATTTCTACCGATCATACATCGATATGGGTCTAACTAAATTAAACTAATAACTTAAGAAATGCTTTATCTTTTATAGTATGTAATTTGAACGTATACTTTTTGAGAAAATATAAATTTTAAATAATTCTACGCTCCGTTTACGGCCACAAGCATGTCCTTGCGGCCGATTTCGTCCTCGCAAGCAGCCATGTTAGTGCTTGCAGTATCTCAAAATTATTGAATGTATAAATTATATTAATTGTATAATTTATATTGATTATCTCATGGAAAATGCAGCATAATGAAACAATTATAAGTGGTATGCGAGCGAAGCCGCGAAAGGGCTAGTAAGTAATAAAATGATGCTTGTAAAATAAAACGCCATTTGTTGAATGACACTAACCTATCAAAGCGACAACAACGCACTCGCCTCAATCACGAAATCGAGTCGTAGGCTTATTATAGAAAAAAGATAATTGCGTAAAATAGAACGTGAGAGAGAGAGAGAGAGAGAGAACCGTTTCTCCTTCTGATACGTTTTTAGAGAACGAAAATGGCAGATTGGCAACGTTTATTATGGCCTGTTTTTTTTAATGAAACTTATTTTTATGTTGGAGTATTTATTCTACTATCATATATCATTTCTTTAAATATTTATTTACATTTATATTTTCATTTCTCCGCTCTGGTGTCTAGGGGAAAGCGCGGCGTTGAGTTCCTCCACTCAATACGTAATACTCAGTAAGTAAAAGCATCAGGTTGTGGGTTCGATTCCCACTCGAGAAAATGAAATGTTAAATATTTTCATTTCCTCGTTCTGGTAAAGGTAATGGAAAAAGGAGTGTTTAAACACTAGGTTCCCAGGTTCTCCCTACCTACCCTGCCATAAGTCGGATACAATGTGAAGCTAAAAACAAAAAAAACTTCAGTATTTTATTGATCAATAAAAAAAACAAGAAAACAAAAAAAATAATAAAAATACTTTATTTTTTATATGACATGATATGATATTATTGTACCTAACATTTAAATGTTGATAATTTTCTATAAATACTTTAAATTTCAAACAGCTTAGTTTAACTTTAATTCAGCTGAAAATAAGTCATGTAAATATTGTTTATATAAATCTTCATCCACGTTGTAGACTACTTTAGCATTGGTATTATTCGTTGTAAAATCATTTGTGACTATACCACGTTGTTCTCCTGAAAATAAATAGCATTACATACCTTTTAGCCGGCTTGTGTATATGAAATAAAGCATAAAGAAAATAAAATTAAAAAATCAGCTTCGCTTTGTATCCCGCACACAGCAGGGTAGGCAGAGGAAATTTAGTGGTAAGACACTCTGTTCTCCACTTTCCACCGAGTTGCGGAGTCATTGTGTGTTGAGTGACGGAACTCAATGCCGCGCCTTGCCTCGACACCAGAGCGAAGAATTGAAAATATAAATGTAAATAAATATTTAATTTCTTCGAGTGGGGATCGAACCCACAACCAGCCGATTTTGCAGTCACTCTTTGTTCCCTAGCGCTACGACTGGCATAAATCAAAGCACAAAGAAATAGTAAAATTATTTCTAAGAGAAATCTCTTCTAGCCAACAAAGTTTTTCTAAATTTTTTAATGATTGTTACCTCAAAACTTTTGACAGGATGAACCGATTTTGATAATTCTTTTTTTAATTTATAGCACGGGAAAGACTTGCTTTATTTTTTTAATTAGAGCTATTCGTTGAAAGCTAGTGCGTCCCATGTGGTCCATTTCTGATAATGGTATCTATGAGAAAATCGCATAAGTCTTAAATTTGCTTTAAGTATGTGCACGACAAATGGACGATTAACTCAATATCAACCCAACCCATTTCGATGGTTCTCTTTTATGGGAAATTTAGTTATGTTCTGATTGTGAGATTCGGTTGAGATTTTTTACCTTCACGCTGTATCCTGAACAAACACTACCGTTACCTTACATTTTGCTTAATTCTGGAGGCACTAGAAATTGAGTGGTGGGCCCCCACCAAAAACATATTTATGCCACACAAAACTTACCACACAAAATTATATCATTTCTAGATTCACGTAAATCTTTAACTAAACTATCTCCAGTCAAAGCTATGGCCATTGCAGATGGATCTAACAGACACCAAAAGTCTAAGGGACCCCTTAAAGACACTGTCTCATATAAATTTAGAGATTTCATTGTTTTTGAACTTATTGCTCCTAAAACATCCGTTCTCCATGTCTGTAAAGTAAAATATAAGTTTTATTTTTAAATTATCAATGATTTTTAAAGTACATTAATAATATGAAGCTTAAAAGTTAACGAGAAAGTGAAGTTATAGCTATATCGAAGATTGTCAAAGCTACCTCCCGGAGGTAGAAAGTGTCATATACAACTACGTTAACACGGGCGAAGAAGCAGGTCATGCAGCAGCAGCAGGCAGCTGGTGCTTACTTATCAAATTAGAAGTCTTATTAAAAGTCTTAGTACATATTGTGAGTCGAAGAATAATTATAGTTAAAAAAGCTTTGGCAAGACACAAGTCCGTTTTCCGGAGCGGACCCATTAAAAGACTACGTTGACAAGTTCAACGTATTCCTTAAATGAGTCTCGGTAAGGGTAAACTGCATACTTATATTTCCATCAATAAATATGCAGTTTTAGGGAGCGAAGCAAAGTAATTACAAAACACAAAACTCTTTGTTAGTGGAAATGTAAACCTATTCTATATATTATAAAAGGAGTCCATCCCACTTAAGCATTACCCGCTTATTTTTCTCTCAGGCTATAGTGCTGGGATTCACTATATACTTGTTAGACAGGTTTGGTCAAAATTAAATACCATAATAGACAACATAGTGATGTACCCATCAGTAGTGGTGAGCAGTGTGTTAAAAATAATTTTAAAAAAATTAAATTAAATCTAAATTAATGAGCTCGAGAGGCAATATAGCAAAGAAAATTAATTTTGTAAAAATAGCACGAATGATGAAGACCCATCTGATTTTCTGAATATTTTTTTTTTAATTAACGTAATTAAGTCTTCTCAGACAAGGCTATGTAATAACATTTCATGTAATTAATTATTTTCTATTAACACAAAGTGCGGCGTTGAGTTCCGAAACTCGATACTCAATGTCTCGATTTCGGCTTTGGAGAACTGAATTCACACAAAACTCTCACTGTTTACAAACACAAAATAGAAAATCTAAAGAGAAAAGATACAAAGAATTTATAAGATTAAAAAGAACAACTTAGAGCGCATTACTTGAGACCTTGTTAATTTTTTGATAGGTT